>JABASM010002793.1:0-10314 GCA_019776545.1 Brachystomella parvula | reverse complement strand
GATGAATGTGGGGCATTGAAAAATTCCCTACACTGATATTTTCTCGTTACACCGGCCCTGAAATTTCTGCGCGAAAAAGCAGTTTTCAAAGTGAGAGGTGTAAATTAATTTTGGCTCGAGAATAGCCCTGCCCGCTTAACCCATTCAACCACCTTTTCTTTACGTTATTTGCAAATGGTACCTGAAAACATTCCATGTGTTGTTTACTTCTCCGTAAACTTTCTCTGAATGGCCCAATATAATATAGCACCCCTCCCACCTCCGGTTTATTTCTAGGCAATCGGCAATGCGGCACTTTCCGTAAAAAGAGAAGTTACCACAGATTTCAATGAAACTTGGTGCGATCGTTAGTGCTCTCCAGTAGCTTGAAATTTGACACGGGACGAAAGTGGGGCATTGGCCTTTTGTGACCTTTGAGCGTCACCATATGTCAGTCTATTGACCTCATGGATTCAAACAAGCAATAGGTCAATCGAATGGGCTTAGTCCCCATTGTCTGGGTGTCCTTCAACTTTCATTGAGGATTGAGCTGGCTGGCTTGGTGGAGAACCTAAACCTGCATAGGATCACGACTTGGAAGCAAACACTCAAACCCCATAAAAAGTGCGAAGCCCTTTCTACTCCTAACGTGGCATAGGGTATAGGTGAAAACGATAACGTGTAAAAGGTCAGTCCGAAATTAGCCTAATTAGTGGCTTGGTCGACAGGAGCTTGCTCCGACCTTCAAAACATTAGTACATTATCCTCCTGATTATAAAAATGCATCAAACTACGGTTTGGTTTAAAACATGGTCGCCAGAGGTCATTAACGGTTCTGCATAAGCATTTACGGCCTCTAGCAGCCATGTTTTGGGTCAAAAGGGTCAAATATGGTATATTTTTAGAATCATGATGCGATTGACGTGCCGCTTGTCCGTACCTTTGGTAACCCCTAAATGTCACAAAAGGTCAATGCCCCACTTTCCTCCCTTACCAGACTTGAGTACTACCGGACAAAGTTTCATTGAAATCTGTGGGAGCTTCTCTGTCCCCCTTCTGATTTACCTTACTCGTTTATTAGCACAAAATGAGTGATTCAGAAATCCACGCGGCAATCTGGAAAAAGGATTTGAATACCCTAGTCTCACTAGTTCGAAAGAAGAAGGATGTGAATGAGGTGGATGGGCAGGGAAGAACGCCCTTAGCCTTAGCCGCCAAGGAAAAATTTGTTGATGCTTTTGCGATTTTGATCGAAGCTGGAGCTTCAGCTAGTCACAAGACGAGGCCAAATGGGGCAAACTGGGATCCACTACACCTGGCTCTCAGTTGCGCAGAAGACTATGGCGTTGTCCGATTTTTTCTTGAAAAAGGAGCAGACCCTAATGAACCAACGAAGTATAATGAGCGACCACTTTTACTTGCCATAAGAACCGGAAAAGCTGAGCTTGTGGGAGTCCTGCTAGAATTTGGGGCAGATTTAAACCTTGTTGAAAAGGCACTAGAAGAGCTCATACGGTGGGGTGGTCCGAGTGTCATTAAAAAACTTTTGGAATTGGGGCAAATTACTCCTGCTCAGGTGAATGAAAAATGTCCACTACAATCTACAATCAAAAGTGATTACAGCGGGAGCTGCTATGGTGGATACAGGTAAACGTAGAAAATATTCTTGAATTCCAATATACACCACCACATTACCAAAACCAAATGATTCTTACGCAACTTCCGGGGGAAATGTGTACTACTATACGGTTTCCGCCGAAAAAAAACCTGTTGGCAAAGGTCTTTCTTCAAAGGTCAGGCAGATTTGTGCTTGGAAGGTCACCAGAGGTCAGCTGCTTACCACCTGGTCAAGTCAATAGAGAAACGCTTTGTCTCCTGATTTTAAAAATGAGGTTGGCCGACTGACCTTCGGTGACCACCTAAGCTCAAACGGACAAAAGTTTTAGAAAATGACCTTCACCGTTTAGATCTTAAAAAATAGATTCAGCGGGCATATTTTTAGCTGATGTTGTGTGAGAATTGTTTGTCTACTATAGTATAGTATACCATGGTGAAGTCCAAAAGGACACCGGCGCAGTAACATTACGAAACTCTTGCCTGCTCAAATCGTCTAAAAATTCATCCAATTTCGTTCATTGCAGGATGATATTTAGCCGATTACTTTCGAGTGGACGCTTTAAATTTGACCATTGACACCAAAGAGGTCATCAGAGGTCAACATAAGGTTTGGGGTGTTCCTGGAAAGCTTATTTCACGCTGAATCCAAATATTTTTCGTGTTGACCTGTAGAGGTCAATGTGTGACTGTACCGCGTCGGTCTGTCATTTCCTTGGAAGCCCTGAACCTGGCGTTGACCTTACCACTTTGGGGTCAAAGGTAACTCAAAAGTAATATTCTAAACTGCCATCCTGCAAAATTTAAGCGCAATCAGGTGAATTTTAAGCGTAATGTTACTGCGCTGGTGTCCTTTCTGATTTCTTACTGCACTATTCATTTGTTGTATTTATTTTTTGGAACTTGAAAGCCCTGCTAGGTACCGCTTGCCCTTCGACTTTTTTCTTCAATGGAAAGAAATTGATTTAAATTCAGTGGACGCTGATGGTGAAAATGCGTTGACTAAAGCCTTAAGATTGAGAAGATACGAATTCCTTCTTGATTTGATCAAAGCTGGAGCCGACGTCAGCCTTTGCTCTCTGGAAAAATTCCAATTTGAAGCAGCGGCTATTCCTTCGCTTCAGGCTCTTTACAACGCAGGCCTTGATATTGAGTCTGCGTGGTTTAGAGAAAACTGTAAGCCACGTGAGCCAACGGATGAAAGTCTCCGGCAGTACGCCAGATGGGACGACTTACTAGCCGCAACCTGGGTTACGCCACAAAAGTACCGAGAAGATGTGGAGAAGATGGAAGAGTTTTGTGCCTGGTTGGAAAGCAAAGGAAGAAATCAACCGAGGAAGTTAAAGGAACTCACTAAAATAAAGCTTAGGAAAGAAATTGGAAGAGGCATAGGTGAGGCTGGTGAAACCCTAAAAAATGTATTGCCTCAAAAACTAATCTCCGAGGTTACGATGAACAACCAATGTGAGCGTCTAGATCTTCTGGTGTCGACAGACAAAGAATAGCGTTTTCTCGAGTTCAGGATTTAATTTATTCCGCTACAAAATATTTTGTAAAAATATTAGATATAAGCCCTAAACGAAAAATAAAGCACACTACGGTTCTCTTCGCAAAAATTCAGAATGGTATTTTTAGAAAAGTAAAGATTTTTATACGACCCGACCAAAAAACTGTTATGACTCACAGAAATCATATTTTGAGTTTGTTTACATGGAATAGGGCTAATCCTGTTGCACTCAAGCTTCTTCTTTCTTTGGCTGTTTAAAGGAAATCTCAACAATTAGATAGGATAAAAAGCTGAGAAAAGCTAGCCCTGTGATAAGGTACAGTTTGACTTCCATGCAGAACAGATGGGCGTACGAATAGGCCACAATGTATCCCATTCCTTTCCAGAAGTTTATGGCGTTGAATGCCGGTTGCTTGTTGTCCTTAAATACGAGCGCGCAGAATGCTAGCCAGAATTCCAAAACATGTTAAGCCAGCCACTGAACACCATTCTCTGATAAACTTGTCCTGATCCTCGCTTACCTGTAACTTGGGGTGACGCTATGCCCTCCACTGCTCCATACAAACCAGAAATTAAAAATAAGAGGATTGGGTTTGGGGTTAGTTTCATCATTATCACGTTGGCAGCAACATGAATCCCGACAATGGCAGTCATTACGGTAAGTCTCCCTGTGTATTTCATCATTCGGCTGAATAGAATGGCCGAGAGGGAAGCAGATACTCCATAGCAGATCATAATCGGTCCCATGTGCCTCACTCCCAAATAGCATCCCACGTACCCCTACCAATATCAAAGCATTTAGGCGAATCCATTTACGGCCGTATGCCCATCTCTTACTGATGTAAATTCCGTTCTGAGGAATCCAGTTTGAAACGTTGACCAGAAAATAATTGGGATCAGGAGGAGCTGCTTTGGTATTAACATTTGCTTAATCACAGAGAAAAGGCGCTCCGAAGTTTGATGGCTCCTTTATCTTGTATTCAGCACATTCAGCACCGTATCTAGGGTTAAATTTATTTTCTTTTCTATTTTGAAAACTCTTTTGACTTCCTTACAAGGGAAGTTTATGACATGCGTATTCCTTCCAGACATTCTGCGATTTCAAAAGTTTCTTCATAACAGCACAAGAAGAAAATTAATTTTTCTTTTCCTACGGAACATTCGCCTCCGACATCACAGAATTTCTAGGGTCCATATAGACAATTCCATGTGAAAATATTCAACACGAAAATCCCAGTATTTGAAAATATCCTCTACAAATTACGAGTTTGCAAGCACCGTTGAACCTCATGGTGTTTACCATGAATTGGGATTTTTAGAGGTAATTTTCGCATTGTGGATTTTTACGTGTTGGGCATGGAGATGACTGTAGTTCCCAAGTTTGAGTCGCTGTGGAAATTCAAAAAAGGGTCCTTGCAGACAAATAATGCACTGCAAACTCATCCGCAGAGATAAATACGCATGTCATAAGATTCCCTTGTTAGATTTGAACTTGTCTCACCTGGTCAAAGGGTCCACCAAGAATCCGACCACCAACATTGCCACCACAGTACAAGAAAAGTAAACACCAAATAAAATATGGAGCGTGGATTCAGGCGGTAAATTTGAGTTTCTTTCGACGTCGACCGAAGCATGGCAGAAATTTACCCCACAGGTAGCAGTAGTGTTAGGAGCACTTTGTCCCTCATTTGTGGTGACTGCGAAAACAGCCGTTAGCACCACGTTTCCCCAGATTTGATTAAGTTGGTAAATGAAGAAGAAAATTCCAAAGAAGCTTGTTAAAACTGATCCAAAATCATCTCCGGTTAAATAGGCATATTCTTGGCTAATCTGACTGAATCGAGAAGAGCCGCAATTTTAGAAATTCCACAATGTTTAAACTCGGAAAACTCATGAAGCTTGAAATATGAGTTTACCTACCTAACGTAATTTCCATGTGTCGTCCATTGCATGGAATTCGCAACGCCAAGTAGAAGAGCTGCTGGTAAAAAGGTAACAAAACTTGGGGAAAATTGTGAAGCAATGTATGGCAGATACGCTGCAATAGAGATGAGCAACCCAGTTTTTGTACTAAATTTCGATAGGATATAAGATAAGAAGAAAAGTGAGGATATTGCTCCACTTGCAAAAATTCCAGATAAGGAATACGTGCCCAGCCCACCCTAATAAAAATCAAAATGAAAAAATACAAAAAAAAAAGTAAAAGAGTTAGAATGAAAGTTAAGAAAATCTGAAATTCGTTATCTTTAAAACATTTTTTAGGCTTGATTTTACCTTACTGTGAAGTGAGCTCTGAAGACTGGCGAGTGAAGTGTAAGAGCCGATGAACAAAACGAACGCAATTGCCAAAGCAATTAAATTCTTGTATATTCGAAGCTTTTCCTTTTTCCCATAGGCTTTTCGTACTTCCTCTAAAGATTTTTCCACATTTAAAACTACGACGGTCTGGGATGCTTTGATGCTTGGATTGACGCTGGAACTATTCTCATCTCCAGAACCTCCCATTTCCAGAGCATGAAATTAAGTCAGTTAACCTCAAACTCTGTAAACCGAGAAATCAATTGTATAAAGCTTTTTAAACTACCTTCTTCAAACGAACAACAAACAATCAGTAATTTCTTTCTATGAAAAATGTGAATTAGAGAAGCGTTGGGTAAGTGATTGAATTACCATCTAATTAATCCCTAATTAAGTCTACAGATTGAGATGAAGCTTATGAAGAATTTGACGCTAATTCACAAGTTAAATTCAATCCAGTGCTTTGGAAGACAAAAAAATGAGTCGATATCAAATGCAGCGATGGTGGACTAAACCTCAAATAAATAATTTCATGCGGTGAAGGCCAAATCGTGCAGTGCTAAACTTAATTCAAAAACAAATTCTTTTCTTTCACGGAAGATCATTTTCTGCCAACTAGAAATTTGAAAGGAGATAAATTAAGTTAGAAAAACCGGAGTATGAACTTTAGTATGGTTAGGATTCTTAAGATCTATAATCAATCTTTTGCAGTTTTTACCAGAAAACTATAACGGCGTGTGGGAATTATTCTTTACTACACAGCCATACCACTTTCCTCACCGGGAAATTGGCACCAGGCACCAGTTTGCCTATACTACGCTATAAATAAAAATGAACTGTATTTTCTTGATCTTTAATCCACACTTTTGAAATGAGAATAAGCTGAAAAGCAGAAGCGCTTACAATTTCTAGATCAGTTTCTTGGGTACAGGTAGGCTCAGAGGAATCGACGTCCCAACTTCTTTGTTTCCTGCCATCTTGAACTGACGATGATAAAACGAGCGCAAGCAAAAAACTTAGTTTCCTAAAGACGCGTTATCTTCAGTCCGATCCCTTATTTCCTACTGACTCTGTGGTAGTAAAACACACGGTTCATCACGTGGGATACAGTGCGTACCACAATTTTAAGCCACCCAGCAAATATTTCTTTTCTCTCGAAGGCTCGATTTCTGGCACCAGCTTTTTCACTCAGCCGTTCAGGCCAAAAAATTTGGTGAAAGATTTGGGCTGATGTAGCAATGCGGAAATTCCAATGTTGATGAAACGACAGAGAAAGTACTATAGTTCTCAGAGACCACTGATGGACATATGAAAAGCCTAGAGTCGAAGCTCCACAGAAACAGAATTTTTTTCTAGGTTTATTGTAAAAAGCAAGGAACGGGTCGAAATTTTAAATGAAACTGAAAGGTGCAACTTTGAAAATCTAGTTCTAAACTAATTGATAAATGGGAGGGTATTTCCGTGGAGAGCACAGGGGCGTATTTTCTTTAAGTTCATGAACTTCGATTTAACTGATTTTCGAAGGCCCTACTTGACATTGATGTGATAAAGAAAGTTTACTATTGATAATTAGGAGTTAGGACATAGGCCAAATCACCCTTCGCCTAAAATTGTTTTGCGCCCTGTACAAACCTTCCCTGCGCTTTTGGCAAATAAACCAGAAGCGTCGGATCGCTCTGTAGAAACCGTGAATGAGGTTTCAGTGCAAAAAACAAGTTCTCATACAATACAAGCAGGACACTGGCGTTTATTCCCAAGGGATTTTATTCCTCTTCGGAGATTCAGAGTTCGGCTTCATTGTATTGTGGTATACTCCTTCCAAAATCGATGAGTTTTTCAGCCTTTTTCGAAAAAACAGCTTATATAGTACATGCGTTATCCTAAAGAAGCAAAGTAAAGGAGTGATATTTTTTTTTTTTTTTTGATTGAGTCCCTTATAGACTACCGTCCATGGAACTGGTTTATTCACCCGACGACTGCTGATTTTTCTTAAACTAGATCTTAATATTAACTAATTTAAAGGAGTGATATAGACAATAGTATAATCATAAGTAGTTAAAATTGTGACAGTTTTTAGAAGTTTGTCTTAACCCCAAGCTCCTTTTCAATTCTCGCTATATCCTTCATTTCCAAAATCTCGAACTTCTTATCCGATTCTGTTGCTGCATTGGAAATGATAATATTTCCAAGCGTATTAGCATCAATTGCTAATCGGTGTCCACTGTCCAGTGCTTTTGTTAGACAAAGCCCGACACTTGAACCAGTATTACTGATAACTGCTCCTGGTCGAATGATTGTGAGTCTTGGGAAATCCATTTTCTCCAGTTCTTCTTCTACAGCCGCCTTCACTTTCCCAAAAAGAAACCAGGAGTCTTTCCCTGCCCCTCTCCCACTTATGAAATTAAAATTAGGTACTCCAGCTTCTTTCACTAATTTTCCAATGCGAAGCGGGTATTCACCCTCAATTACTCTATAAGTTGCCTCGTCGACTTTAGTCTGACTGATTCCAAGGGCGTAGAATCCAATGTTGAATTCCTTGAATGTTGAGGAGTCCAATTGATCCAATTTATCAAAATCAATGACGCGTTGATCGAATTTTGAGTAATTCTCCTCACCTTCCGATGGAAGGTCCAGTTTTCTCCGTCCGAAAAGCGTGACATTGGTGTACTGTGGATCCCTTGCAAGGGATCGTAAAATCCCACCTCCAATTGTTCCACTTGCTCCGAACACAAAGGCTGAGAGACGCCCCTCCATTCTTGAACGCTGCCGGAATGAACGGAAAAACAAACAATAAATACAGATGGGGATCAAGAAAATTTCTGGATTCGACCGACATAATTTTTTGGCTTTTACCTTTATTGTATCCTTAAGTTCCGAAGAAGGTTCTGTGAGGAAAATATCGCTACAGTAGAAGATGCTTATAGCAACAAGGCAAATAACAACAGGGATATAGGCACTGAACATAAGGGTCTCCCTGGTAACAGCACAGGCTTACAGCGCTGCTTTTTGTAACTGATTTTGTTTAGGCGTCTTCTAATGTATTTTAAGAAAGGAAATTGAATTTTTTATTAGCTACTGAGTTACCCACTGCCGAGCGTCAAAATGACAAACTGACAGAATGAAGACAGATTGCCTAATGCGGATAATGCGTTAAATATGCCTTGCTATATAGGACTGACAATGGGATGAGTTTGCAAAAAACTGAAGTCCCACCTGCTTGCGGTGTAACACGTGTGGATGTGGATAGGCATAGGCAACCTACTTGGCACTGAATGACTATACAGCTAGCTTAACCTTGGATTTTGCAAACAAAAAATGGAAAAATGAGTCACACAAGGTTGATCAGCTTTTTTTTTACCGACTTGCTTTAGTTTCCCATTTTGTAAAGCAAATATTTTTTTAGAAGCTTTCTAGACTCAATGCCATTTGCACTCTTGTTTTTAACATTTCACTTCTGGATGATTAGGTTAGGAAAAGAAAAGTCCATACCATGCACTCCAGTTCTGCTTATCGATTTTTGTAGTATATATATGGGATTTCGGGGAGTAAGAGACTATTGGGCAGTGGAGCTATCATTATAGTATGACGCCTGTTTATTTTGACTAATTAATGCAGAATTTATTGCTGGATAGCGTCAGGATCAAACTGAAAAAAATTATTCTTGCCAGCAAATCTCCTGGTTTTAGATGTAGGGTTCAGGATGGCGTTCGGTACTGTAATTCGAATAAGAAAGAATTCCAGAAAATGTAGTTTGGGGGCTTTCACAAACTAACGTTATTGAAAAATGGAATTTTTAGCACCCATTCACTCCGTTGTTATTTATGCGTTCTGTAAAGCCCAAACCACCCACCCCAGTTATATGTCGTTATGAAAACTGTAAACCACTGACCCACCTTTCCTAAAAAGTTAGTTTGTAAAAGCCCCCTTTCTGGTTTATTGCGCTCCAGTTCTTCAATGGCTTTCATTTCCCCTGCAGGAAAGCTGAAATCTAAAATCTGCAGGGATAAAATAAGCAGGAACTTTGTATAAATGAATGAATGAATACGGTTTTATTTGGTTATGCTTCCACCTACCCCTTCCTTTGTGCTTTGTTGGTGGTCAGTCAGCAAGAATAAAAGCTGGTGGATTTTTTTAGTTCGTATGGAAAAGGAGAATTTTTTAGAAATTTTTTTACTAAAGTGCTTGTTTATAGAGCCAAGAGTTTCCTAATCTTATACTACTTCATAAAGTGTATACGACAAAATCTGTAATAAGACTTGCATTGGCAGAAGAATAAGTTTAACACCGACCAAATACAACGTGTCCCAACAAATAGTGTACTGGGTCCAAAGTCTAACTTTTTCACAATTAAAAAACTGATATTTCTGATTTGCTTTTTTGCAGAGCAACATTAACAATGGATGCACTAAGGCTGGAACTAAATTATTCGAATTAAAGTGTTCCAAAAAGTTTTCGGGATATCTGTTTTTTTTAATTTGAAAAAGTTGGACTTTGGACCCGGTACACTATTTGTTGGGACACGCTGTATTAAGATTAGATTTTCATACAGTTTAGCCAAAGTATCAGCAAGCAAGTTTTTACACACTCGGATCTATGGCCTGAGCTAGGTTTTTATATCACTTATTCGGATGATTCTTAATTATAGTACATTATTCAGTGACATTATTTAGAGAGAATTTTAATATAATCTAACGCTAATAATTATCTAGCCCTCTAAAGATAACATTATTTTTTCGCAGTTTTATTTAAAAAACATTCGCTATTTGATTTACAAAAAAAAACACATTCGCTACTTGATTTACAAAAAAAAAAGCTACGTTGACACGTGTAACCCTCAAGCTGGTTTTTATCAAATTTGAAATTAGCCTTTGCTTCTAATTTGCCTGAAAAACTAGGTAGGGCAGGGTCGCATGAAG
>JABASM010002792.1:0-10316 GCA_019776545.1 Brachystomella parvula | reverse complement strand
TTAAGCTTGATTTCAATCATCCAGTGAATTCAGTTAAATTCCTCCTTGGAATCCTGGAGCTGGATTTGTACGTTGAGGAAATAACGGTAAAGGTGCTTTGGGAGGTGGGAAATGGAGGTCGTGCCCCAGAATTGCTTCTCCAATGGCTAGCATCCAAGTCTTCTACGATGTATCACTTGGACTTCAAACTCATTGGGAAGAAAAGACCAAACCTTCGTTTGCCACAGATGAAAGTCCTTCATCAGCTTCAAACTTCCTCATTCGAATGGATGGACATGTCTACTACATTGCCCTTCCCGTGTTTGGCTACTTTGCAACTAGATAACGCCGCTCGGGAGGATGTCCAGTACATACTCAGCAATCTAAAAGGATTAGTTTCCCTCTCTCTCAGGGCCTGCGATGATGGGAGTGGTCGCACTCCTCCAACCTGGCAAGTGTTTAATGGAGGGGAGCCAATCCTGGAAGACGATTCCAGTTGGATGCAGAGCTCTGAGGAAGCCTTGATCCCTCCACCTCAACATGTTCCCTTTTTAGCGGATTTCAAAAGTAAGTTGAGGCTACCCTTGTTAAATCAACTATAATTTCCAAACGCAATTCCCACTCATTCATTTTTGTGTTCATCCAGATCTGAGGTTTCTAACACTGTCAAGGTTCGATCACGAGGAAGAGGCGAAGTTGGAAGTTTTGCGGGGACTGGCATATTTGTCCATAAGAAAAAGGATACCAAGGTTGGAGCTACTTGAACTGGTTTTCTATGATTCACACCATGGTGTACCGGTGAGTGGCTCATCCCTTTATTGGGGAAAACTGTTCTTGTTGCTCATGGGTTTTCTATAAAATATCCTTACTTATAGTCGGATGTCAATTTTCAAAAATTCCTTGCACTCCTCCGCAAATGTCACGGCAATGTGACAGTAGAAACGTTCAATGGGGAGTATACTGATAGCAGCGGAGAGTCTGGAAGCGCCTCGGAGGGCGAAGGGCAGTAAAAGAGAGACAACCACATCAACTTACTACATCGTTCTACAGTCTTATTTTAATATATTTATAAATTATTTAATATTTTGTTAATTAATAATGGAGGCTTTGAGTCTCCAATCGCAGCGAATCTCAGAATGGTTCTTCCACAAATTTCTTTGGGAGCGTGTCCTAAGAAATAGTTTACCGGAGAAAGTTTTTCTTTTTTTGAAATTTGAAAAACCCATATTTCTGATTTTTATTTGAGCAAGACTTTTGCAGCACTCGATACACTAAGGTTAGATAAATTATAACGTGTGTGCAGTACGTCTTTGCAAAAGTGCTAGAAGCAAAGTGTCGTAACACGTTTCAAGACATTCTATGTTTTTCGAACAGCATTCATCTTTTCAAAATTACATTTTTTATCTGGGAAGTATATTTATCTTTCCTTTTTTTTGCATTCGAAACTCGGTTTAGGTTGTTGGGTATGAAAAAAAATTTCGAAATAGCGATAAAGTGAATTTCCAAAACGAAAAATTTTTTGAGGTCGTTCGGACACGCTGTATCATGAAGAACAATTTTCGGGCGCTCTGCATATCAATAAAATCAAATCAATCGAATCAAAATCTCTGATTACTTGCACTTCTCGGCCGATATGTGGAAGTAGTAGGTGAATTCTTATTCGTTGAAGCAGCTCTGATTTCAATAGTCTTTTACCTAAATTTGACAAAACTGGCGTCTTCAACACGACTGTTTTTTTCTCTTTTTTTCGTACCGTAGAATGACAAGAATGTCATCTTTAGTTAGACTGTAAGAGTCAAAATTAGTTTCAGCTGATGTTTTACAGCTCAGTTTTTCACAATCAGCGCAGCAGCGTGGATAAAATACCTAAATCAGTAACTTGTTACAGGTGACCGTTAGCTGGACCATCGAACTGAAATATGAGCCATCAGGTGCTTCAGGTAAGTTGACACCCAAATTATCAGCGAAACAATTGGCTTCACGCTTGTTGTGGAGAATGACAGTCAAGAGAAACCGGTCTCGTTTGAGTAGAATCTCATACTCAATTGAGTATGAGTTTATCGGACTGAATGAAGGCACTGATGGTTGACCTAAGCCATGTCGATGATACCTGTACTATCGTTATTTTCAGAGTTTCAAGGTGATTGCTGCCCTAAACTTGAAGGTTCCTTGCGGAGGAGTCCAGGTCTCTCACAAGTACAATGTAGCAGCACTCATTCTCTCCAATCAGCTTCATTTGATCTCAATTGATGACCTACTGCAAGGGAATGAGTCAGGGGTCGTCAATACCGGACTCAACGCTCATCGCTTTGTGAGTTCAGAGGAGAAGATAGCACTAGCATTCAATTCACTCGTTTCCGTTTACAATTTCACCAATTTGAAGCAGGTAAGACTCTTGATCCTGTTATGCTTAGCGTTAGTAGTTTTGTTAAAATAATGTTCTTCTTTCAGCCAATAGCGCAGCTGAATGCCAAGGGAAACGTAAAGAGAATGTCATTCAATCCTACGGACTCTAACATGATTGCAGTGTTGTCGGAAGACGGGAGCTTGGCCTTGGCTAAGTTAACAGAGCGTGGAATGGAAACTTTCGCTTTCAACGACTCTCGAGCCACGTGAGATAACTACAAGTGATCTAAAAGTTGATATCTTGACCCTTATACCGTTGTTTCTGTAGAACTGCAATCTGCTTTTCACCCAAGGGAAAGCAATTATGTGTAGGACACGCTGACGGGAGTTTAAGTCAACTAAAACTGGATCTGACTGTTGCAAAACGGATACAAGGGCCAGGTGGAATTCCGTTTTCGATACTGTGGATATCAACTACTCAGTTTTTGATCGCACAAATTGTGAATGGAGAAACTTTAGGTGAGTTTTGAAATAAGGCACAAGGATTGGCAAACTCTTTGTTCAATACCATTGCAAATTGCTTTGTTCATTCCAGATTTGGTCCAAATTGACCTTCAGAAAGCTCCAAGTCCTCCTTTGTACAATAGTATGGGTGACCCCTTCGTTTCTGAAGGAGTGAAACCTGACAGCCAAGCCTTCATGACGCTACTCCATCCGAATTGCATTGTTTGCTCCTCTACTACCTCAACGGATGTAGTAGTTCTCTCAAAACCTGGGGAACAGTGGCAAGTTGAATTTCCAGATGACAACGCCCGGGCAGATGTTCCAATTGACCATTATTCAGTTGGGCAGGACTTTTATTTCAATCAGAATACACCAGTGGTCCTAAATGAGTCCGAGAAATACAATCCAATGCCCGTATACATTATCGCCAGTCAACTCGGTGTCATCCGACTCTACAATGCAATTCACCCACTCGAAAAAGGAGAAGGAGTCAGATTTGCTTCAGATGTGACACCGCTGAATCTGAGCTCCTTTGCTCCCGCTGTTTCACAAACGCTGCCTGCACCACTTCCTCAATTCACAACAACAGCTCCACAACTATCGGCTCCACAACCAATTTTTACAACTGCTCCTCCAGTGCAACCGCCGCCGCCATTCACATTCGCATTCAATCCGCTTGGAGGTGGGATTCGGGCTCCTACTCCAGCTCAACCGAAAGTAGCTCCAGTTCAAGTAGTCCAGTCTGAAGCTCCGAAATCAGATTCTTTGATTTTTGGACTACCAAAAGCTCCAGCAGCACAAGCTAGTACTACTACTATGTCAACTCCGTCCGTTTCTGCGCCTATACCAAGTCCAAGTCTTTCTGTTCAACGAGAGAAAGAAGTAACTGCAGAAAAGTCCCAAATTACACCACCGAAGCATGTTAGTTTTGGTGATGCCAAGGTGTTGAATGAATCAGAAGAAGCGAAGAATGAACTTGACCCAGTATTGACTCATTTACTTCAGTTTGAACAAAAGTATTTTTTTTTACGTTATTCATATGCGCTTCTTGTAATATCCTTTACTCATACGTTTTGTGTCCATATTTATTTTTTACCAGGTTTGACGAATTTAAATCTCAGACGTCTTCATTCACCGCGAAACTCGCTAAGGATACAGGGACGCTGGAGAAGGAGCTCGAGACAAGTGTGATGAAGGAATTAATGCGAACAGGTACCTAAAAATTCAATACCCTTTCCTTCTATTTTTGGCTAATTTATTAATTCACATTTTTAGAGGATTTCATTCATAACATGGAGAAGACTTGCAGCGCTCAACAAAAAGAAATACATGTTCTGAATGAGAAGACAATGTCCGGCCTCTCTCAAATGGAGTACGTTAAGACTATTGAAGAACGTAATAAAAATCCTTCCTTCCTTCAGCTTCTTCGTTCCCAGCCACTGGATCCTGCTACATTAAAAGAATTGAAATCCGTTCAGAAAACATATACGTAAGTAGGATATTTCTATTCTTCTTTAAAAATATTTTTATTCTGATTTTTACCTTTTAATGAATTGACAGGTTTATTCGCTCTCAAATTCAGGAGTGTCGGAAACACTATTACTTCTCCAGGGCTCCACAAGTCCACGGTTCCTCGACAATTGGAATGGCCTACATCCGGGAGACGCTGACTAATCACATGAAAGTTCTTCAGAAGCTCATGCGCGAAAATAATCAAATTCGTGATAAGCTGGGACTTCAGACTTCGTTGGACACACTCACAGATGTCATGAAAAGAGCAACCATCGCTGATCATTCCAATACCGTCAAGGCTCAGAACGTGAGTAATTTGAAGAGTTTTCTTAAACAAAGGAAAGTTTTGAGGCCTCGGGAGAAGGCAGACTACAAGCAGCCCACATTATCCGGAAGCCTATTGTCTAAAGCTGCCAAGCCGTCTAATGGCGTTTCTTCAAATTCCTTCTCTACACAGCCTGTTAGTAAAATAAATGGCTTTGGGGGCGGGGATGTCGGGAATCCGTCCTTCCGACCATTCGTCACTACCCAAGGGGTGGCTGCCACTACAACAGCTGCAGCGAAAACAAGCACGTCTGAGACAGCCGTGAGCACCAGCTCATTTACCAGTGGGTCCGCATTCGGTAGTGGCACTGGATTTTCATCATTCGCAGCACCAAAGAGTCAGCCTCAATCCAGCCCCACCCCTCCATCACCTTCCGTGAAAACAACGACACAATCACCAGCATCTACAGCAAGCTTTCCAGCTTTCGGGACATTGAATCAGGCTTCTATTTTCAGCACGATATTGGAAACGGGATTGGCAAACACATCTGTGTCATTCCCGTCACAAGTACTAAGTTTCCCTGGGAATGTCCAACCAAAAGCAACAGCCTCTGCTACTCCACCTACGGCAAGCGCGGGATCATTACCAGCCTTTTCTGGGTTCGGTTCATCCATTCCTAGTTTCAGTACCAGTCAGAAACCGAAACCCATTGCAACGACACTTGCGTCTTCACTGGCGACATTATCCACGCCGTCGTTTGGTTCCACTGGAGTAGTGAAACCGATTCCAACCTCAAGTTCACTCACTTCAACAGCTACTGTACCGACGTCCACAGCTACAAATATTGACACTTCCGGAAACACTACAGGACTTTTTTCATCGATTCCAGCACCAGTTCAGCCAAATACTCAGAGTTCCACAACAAAACCAGTGCCTGCGGTTACAACTTCTTCAGTTCCAACAGGGTCCTTCAGTTTTGGTGGATTTGGATTACCATCGTCAAGTTCCAGTACCAGTACTATAGTTACAACTTCAACACCAACAGTTCCGGCAGCGACATCAGCATTTAGTTTTTCTGGATTTGGAGGACTAGCTACTCCTACTCCTGTTGTGAGTTCCAGTTCAGGAGCAACTACTGTTGCTACAACTCCTGTTGCTACAACTCCACAAACATCAGCCACGACTTCTTTCAGTTTTACCGGCCTTGGACAGTCGAATCCGATTCAGGTCGGCTCCAGTACAAAAATACCTCCTGGTTTTGTGACCCCGCCGGCTACAACTGCAAGTACTACGACGACTTTTGGCTCAGCTACTCCAGGTTTTAGTTTTACTCCGAATCCAGTAACAGCTGCAAGCACGGCTCCTGACACTGCAACTTCGTCATCTACTCCAGCTTTTAGTTTCAGTACACCGAAAACTGTAGCCCCTGTTTGCAACTACAGCCTCTTCAGCGACTCCAACAATATCATCAAGTGATGTCGCTGGAATCGCGCCGTCGACTCCCGCATTTAGTTTCACTACAAAACCAGCACCTGCTTCTGTAACTCCACCAGCAGTAGGAACTATTACGCCCACCGATGCCGGAACTATTACCCCGGCTTCAACTAGTACTCTAACAGCACCAGCTACTCCAGTTGTACCGGCCGAAGTTCCCAGTAGTGATGTTGGAGATATGTCAGAAGTAGAAACCCCACCTATTCCAGCAGCAGCCCCAGTTCCTGTAAGCCCCTCTTCTGCAATTTCCAGCTTCAGCTTTACTACTCCAGCAACAGGTAAGAAAATAAAAATAAAAATAATCAACTGCAATTTTTAGTTTCAATTTTATTATGAGTATTTGGTTTCGGCTTTTTATTTCCAGGCTCAATATTCGGAGGTGGAGCCCAGTCACCGGTCGGATTTGGCCAGCTTGCGCAACAGTCAGCTAGCCCAGCCCCAGTGGCAGCAGCACCTGCTACTGGAGTATTTGGTGCTGCAAGCTCAACGTCAACATCACTTGGCGCAACAGCGTCTCCACTTGTGAGCGCACCAACGGGATCTATTTTTGGTGGTAGTGGCACGCCAACAACTACAGGATTTGGACAGTTAGGAAGTAACACGAGCGGAAGCACATTCGGGGGTGGAAGTGTTTTCGGTGGGAGCTCAACCTTTGGCTCACTATCAATATCATCTCCAACTGGAAGTGCTCCAGCTGCATCTATATTCGGTGGTTCTCCAGGTGCAGGTGGATTTGGACAAGGAACTGCAAAGCCTGCTGGAAGCATTTTTGGAGGGACTGGAAATATTTTTGGCGGAAGCTCAACTTTCGGTACCGCTGCAGCAGCAGCATCTCCCACTACAACGACTCCATCGGCCAGTTCTATTTTCGGTGGTGGCTCACAAGCGTCAAGTGGATTTGGACAGTTGGCCGGTAGCACGAGTGGAAGTGGATTTGGTGGTGGGAGCTTATTTGGAAAGAGCTCAACATTCGGCTCAGCTCCTGCAGCCACGATTGCCAGCCCTACAGCGCCCACTGGTATTTTCGGGTCGAGCTCACCATCCGTTGCACAGGTTGGATTTGGACAGTTGGCAAGCAATACTAGCGGAAGTACTTTTGGAGGCGGCGGAAGTGTTTTTGGTGGTAGCCCAACCTTTGGTACTGCCCCTGCTGCAACTGGCTCAATTTTTGGTGGAAGTTCCCCACTCGGGGGTCAAACAAGTGCCTTTGGTGGAGGAGGAGGTATTTTCGGTGGGTCCTCGACTTTCGGTACCGCCCCTGCTGCAACCGGGTTTGGAAGTCCGACAGCATCACCGAGTACAGGAATTTTTGGGGCAGCGGCTAGTAGCACAACTCCATTTGGAGGAGGATCTCCGTTTGGAGGTGGGTTCGCATCATTCTCAGCACAGGCAACTCAAGCTCCAGCTCAGCCACCGACTCAGACATCACCGTCATTTGGGTAAGCATAGTGAAATTAATGTCCTGCTAATAATTATCGCAATGTCATTCTTTTTCTTATTTTCAGCGGAAGCTCCTTTTCCTCATGGCGTTAGGAATGAAATTTTTTTTTTCCTTTTCTCATGAAGAGGTAGGATGAACTACTCTTGATATCATATTTCTTACCTTTACTTTCACTACTCTAGCATAAGTTATTTTTTCTTTGTTCTGAATTATGCTGAACGCTAATTGAATTTTATATAAAGGTAAATTTAATCAATATTTTTATTCATTTTCGTATATTTACTCCCGAATCTTCTTCGTAAACTTCAAAATCTTAAGATTCTTTCATTCAGGCAGGCAATCAAAGGGATCATTTCGTATCATAAGAATTTCTCAGGTACATAAAAAATAGAACCATTCTCATATTTAGGAGTTGAAAAAAGAAGAATCACAGGGCAGTGGGGGAAGGTGGTTAGGTTTTCCCTAAATAGCATCAAGTTAAACTTATCTAATCAAATTAGCACCGACTTGGATTAGGAAGGGGCTTTTAAATAATCGAAGGGCTAGAAACCCAGTGCGGCATATTCCTCACTTCCGTCTGCGTTCCAACGGAAATACTCGTCTTCTCCAGGTTCTTAACAAGATTTCTCATTTCCTGGGCAAGAGTAATGAGTTCCGACTGGATTTCCAGTGTATTCGATCCATTGTCACCGCACTCGCTTATGGATCTCTTCCCAATTCCATTCTCACGGGACAGGAGTGGAGATTTGCTACTGAAGGACCGACTGTCTTCGGATCTGAACAAAAACAAGTATAACGGAATAATGGAAATGATTAAATTAAATTTTTATTTTGAAGATTATAATTTTAGGTTTTCTGCTCTCGTACCTGGCTGTGAGTAACCGCTGCCCATCATCCTCTTCGTCAACCTCGTCATCTTCGCTGATTGAAGGCAGTGTAAGAGTTGGTTGGCCACCGAGCCCGTTGACTGATGTCACTTCGTCTTGGTCATCGGCCTCGTAGCTACAAACAAAAAAATTCCGGCCGAGAGGTTGAGAATTCTGATGTTTTATGATGCACAACTAATGAAAATGTTTTTTCCTTACCCTTCCCTTAAATTGTAGGTTAGGTCATGGAGAATGTCATGCTGGAACTCATTTTGGAATTCAGGATACAATCGAAGGACTTCAGTTAGACCAGGGATGTGGATACACTTGAGATCACAGTAGGTGAGAGCACGGACGTCGCAGCTGGATTTCACGGCCATGTCGCCAATCATTCCATTCGCCATTTGTGTCGTAATGTCCGTCCCTACCAAATCTCCCTTTCCTGCAACATTTGAGACAAGAAGATAAAAAAAATTCCCATCAACTGCAAGCAAAATCCTCATACCCAGGATGGCGACAACCATGGAACACTGGACGACTTCCATGGATCCATTGGAAAGGTAGTAAATGTACTGGAGTGCATCACCCTTATGTAGGAGGTACTCTCCAGGAGCACAAAAATTACTTCGAATATGGAGGGAGAGGAGCTTGAGACAACCTTGTGGAGCTGGCTCAAAAATAGGAAGCTGTAGAATCTCTTTGTTGAGGTGCATGGAGACATCACCCCGAAGCTCCTCCGGAAATTCTTTCAGTGTCTACAAAATTTCAAGGCTCAAGTTTAATAAACTCCTTCAGCCACGTCGTAAATAATTTTAGTTTCCGCAGCATTGGTCCTTGATGCTAAAGGCATCCTGCCAGGTCAAATTTACTGGAAATGAATCCCTTGCGCCTACTTCAGGAGAAGTGGTGATTAAATACAGTGTATTGTGGGCTCCTTTTCTTTTGTTCATTATTTGCTCATGGCAATGACATTCCTCTATTGAGCCACCCCCTCCCCTTCTCGTTGGCTTCCCTTATTTCAGTATGAGTCTTTGTGCAATCAAATAAATCGCTCTACGCCCTCAAGAGATTCAGAGCCTCTTATTTGCTTTTCCTTTCACTACCTACTGCTTTCACTCTCATTTCCCCGTAAACCGCCCTTCATCATCACTCACTGAATTCCACTTCAAAATTCTGGGCTTGGTGATTGAAATTGGATCCATGATGAGAGTGGGGGGGGGGGGGTTGCTGCTGAAGCGCTAAAAGCTAAGTGTATACCTCATGTGGATCAATCCCGTGATTCAGGGCCCACATCGTCTGGAAATAATCCTCCACCCGCTGCTTCAGCTCAGAAGGAATTTGATGAAGTTTGAGAAAGTCCTTCAAATCTCTCCATTTGCTTTGGTAGAGTGAGCGACGGGAGTACATTCGCTGAACGATGGCCGTCACGTTTCCAAATACCATGGCATGCATGAGGGCTAAGGAAAGAAAGAAAGTATCATTAGGCCACTCAGTGGTTAGGATAGTATTCTGGGGGTGGAGACGCTGCAGGAACTAATGGGAAATAATGGTTTTGGAAAGGGAGCGATTGAGAAGGTTAACGGGGTTTCCTTAAGAGATCTTCAATCTCCGATATAAATTCTTTCTACCCACTCCCATCTCATCAATCTCTGACAATTTCCTAGAACTAGAAAGTGCTAAACTGCGGACGAAGGCTTTCACCATCACCATACACAATTTTTGCATTGCTTTGCTACGTGTCCGTCACTCCTGAGCTCGCGTTAAAGAATTTTACCGGACCTATACTCAGTCAGTTCTAAATTTATTGCACCTAATCAATCAAACCCTGAGTTTTCTCTGCGAATTCAGCTATTTTTCAAATAGGAATTTTGAGATCATTAGCCAAACTTCAAAAAAATGAAGGGTTAAG
>JABASM010002791.1:0-10317 GCA_019776545.1 Brachystomella parvula | reverse complement strand
TGGTGATATTGTTTGTTCGGGGGGTTTTAGCTTGGCCGGGTCAAGAAGGGACCTGATGGTCCTGTACAATGATACATTTATCAAAGGAATTGGGGTATAATCCTAGTATAGTTACCCCCAAAAATTCGTTCCCTATGCTGTTAGGTTCCTAGGTTGACGCGGGAAATTCAAATCCTTATGGGTGATTCGTATGGGGGTAACTATACTAGGATTGTTCCGGAATTGGTCTACTAATTCTAAAAATACATCGCACTTGAGGCTTCGGGCCTAAACCATGGCCGCCAGAGATCTAAAAATTTCGGCGACCTCTAGCGGCCATGTTTCACGCCAAAAGGGTAAAGTATGGGCATATTTGTAGGATCAGAAACCTATATTAAGTTCTTTGGATTGATGTGCTGCTTGCCGATTGCCTTTAGCGACCATCAAAGGGCACAATAGATGGATGCCCCGCTTCCGGGCCGTACAGAACTCATTAGAGGTATGGGTCTAAAATAGCCACCTCCTAAACCGCAAACACAAACTCCAGAACACTATTTACTACCAACTGCCAAGGTAGGCGGAAATTATTCCTGAAATCCCCTGCATTGTGCGAAACGAGTTTCGTAATTTCAAATCAAGTCCCTCCACTGCCCTAACTGCAAATGAGGTCAGAGCTGTGCTGAAACCTTTGCATGAATCCGTATCAACCTCACAATTTTTTGCACTTTGTTCGTTGGACGAGTCCAACTGGGAATGAATGAAGTGAGTTTTGAAATTCACATCTGTAAGGATTTCTGAAGCCATTTTGACTTTCCCTTTCATCGGAAAGCCTGTTGTTTACACTGGTACTGTGGTTGGACCTGGAGGGCAGGGTAAGGTCAAGGAACTCTGAACTTTGTCCTGTCAAAAAGATTGAAACCTTCGTTAGCTTGCTCCACTCTGCTACAAGTTAAGCTGAGCGGCAGTGCAACTGAAGCGTTATACTAAGGTAAGTATATTTATGATAGGAAAGAATCAAAAAGACAACGGTAAATTGTAATTTGTTATTTGAAGGTCACGCTTTGTTTGAAGTTAACTTAAATCCCTTAGACAGAAGATATGGAGGGGGAATATCATGTAAAGAACGAAGAAGACTATTATGGTGACGGTGGGCAAGGGGATGGGCAGGGTCAGGATTATCAAGACTTCACCGCCGATGACGGACTCGATCAGCATGTCAATGGTGGAGCCGGTGATGCCGGAGGAATAAAAACTGAAGCCAATGGGAACAATCAAGGCAATGCTGGTGGTGGGAACAACTATGGGGAACATGACCAGTCACAGCAGAGTGGTGACGATGACGGCTCGGGCTATAATAGTGGAAAGCCTAAGGGAAAGGACGATGACAAGTAAGGCAGCTACTCTATGTTACAAATAATGCTTCTCGCTTACCATTTGAGGGAAAGTCGGAGGAAGCTAATGCTAAATAAGCCTGCACTGCACATTTACTGGTCAACTTCAGTCCATAATTTTTGAAGTATCATGTGAATTAGCGTTTACAGAATTTGTGGTAGAGGATCTGGGTATTTGTAAAGAGTTTCTTCCACGCCTTCCTTTTAATCTCAATCAAATCAGCAGGCTAGGAAGGTGTGCTGGACTTTTGCTTTGAGTATTCTGGATTCTTGTAAGTGCTGCTGTGGACTGGGATTGACCTTAGTAAGCTCCTATCCTGATTTTGAACTTTTGAATTACTGGTAAAGTGTAAAGGATAAATTGTTCATAATTAACTGTTTTTTTACATCTAGCATATGAGAAGTTTCTCAGCATTCAATTGCTAGTGAATGAATTTGAACTTTTAAACTTCCGTACTCTGGCTCGTCTTCAGCACTCCAGGAAGTCTTCAATTCGAATTTTTCATGGTTTCCTATTTTTTTTTTTTTTTTCATACACAACGACAACGTAGAGGAGATTTTGAGCTTCTGAAGTAGGAGAGGAAGTTGTTGTTGCATAGGCTGATGACTAGATAAGTCAGTATCATTATATCGCTTGATTTAAACCGTTTCAGGTTCATTTGGACTCATCGGCTGTGAGTTGGGCACCTGCTACAGCGGTGGGGATATCCAGCCTCTCTAGAATGTCTTGAAGCGTAAAGCCCGAATCAGATTTAGGGTATCCTTCGTTCTCTTGAGCCTTGACCCACCCCTTCTGTTTTGCAATTCGTATAGGTCGTTCCTTGCACGAACATTCTTACTTAACAGTTTCTTTTCTTTTTCGTTCATCTCTCCAATCAGATTAATTCTCTCAAGGAATTCATACAAGTTCTTTTAAGTTTTTTGGCTAGTAGAATCTTGTTCATATCGAGTTGACTTGCGCCAAGATAGCGAGTGATAAAGTCACAAAAGTTAATAACTATGAGTACGTCTAACGTTATAACGTCAAAGAACTATAGCGTTATAACGTAACTATCTTACTAATTAATTCAAAATTAACACACCTGGATTTGATAACGTTAATTTATAAATTCTATCACTTACGGTTCTAGGAGGAAGCTCTTTGTGGGTGGCCTGAGTTGGGACACTAAGGAAAGTAAGTAGCAAAATGTTTGGAACCTCAGTCACCCAATGAAAATAACCTAATCATTCTTCTTTTGTTTTTATTTTCAATAGAAGATTTAAAAGAGTATTTTAGCAAATTCGGGGAAGTAGAAGGTCTCACGTACAAGACGGATGCTGTCACTGGAAGGCCACGTGGATTTGCATTTATAATATTCAGTGAACTAACGGCAGTAGAGCAAGTACTCGCGCATGGTGAGCATGTCATCAACGGAAAGAAAGTTGATCCAAAGAGAGCCAAGGCTCGCCCTGGGAAAATCTTCGTCGGTGGACTCACTCCTGAAGTCTCGAATGACGACGTGAAAGAGTACTTCAGTCAGTTTGGAAGTGTCATCGATATGGAAGTTCCCATTGACAAATCAACAAACCAGCGAAAAAACTACTGCTTCGTCACATTTGATGATATTGCTGTTTCTCAAGAACTCCTCAAAACGCCCAAGCAAACCATCGGTGGAAAAGAGGTATGCAAATCAGAAGTGATATGGGACAAGCCGCTGTAAATGTTTTACCCTTAATTTTCCTTATGTGCAATTGGTAGGTTGACGTGAAGCAGGCTGTGCCGATGGCAACTGGAGGAGGAGGAGGTCGAGGAGGCGGATGGAATGAGTCATCAGGTGGACGAGGTGGTGGGCGCGGTCGTGGTGGTGGTATGAGAGGACGGGGTGGATGGGGTGGCGGTTATGGACCCGGCGGATCTGCTTATGCGCCAGGTAAGTATTAAGGATTAGATTTTAATAGCCTGAGTTATATCCTCTAAAAATGTTCTTTTTTAGCATACTCATGGGGCAGTGGCGGAGGTTATGGAGGTGACTATGGAGGATATGAAGGCTACGGCGGATACTACGATGGTTACGAGGGGTACGGAGGTGGTTACGAGGCCTATGCACCACGACCCTATGGTCGTGGTCGAGGTTTCGGTGGTGGGAAAATGAGAGGGGGACGTGGGGCCGGTGTTCCACGTCATAATCCTTATTAGGCATCGGCATCCTTAGAATCAAGAAATAATTGGAAACAGTTTCATCACGAAATCTTAGAGACTTTTAGAGCAAATTAGCTTGAAAAGTGTAACGTAGAAATTAAGATCCCAATCCTCTCAGTTTCTCTATTATTGTATTTCATTTCATTACTTAATAAGTTTCAAAACGTGTTGATGTTGTTGCTCTTCAATTTTGCAAAAACCAAATATTTTTACTCCTTGAGAAAGTCATTATGTAGGAAAACTTTTACAGCAATCAGTCCTCGTCATTCCAATCTTAAAAAGCAAGATTTTCAACGCTATGGCAGTTAAACCCTCTACTACTGTACTGAAACAAAGAAATTATCTCTCATTAGCAATATTATATTAATTTAGAATTTTACAAAAGAACTGAAACTAAATAGCGAAGATTGGGCTTAAGAAAGAAGAAAAGTTTTTTGAGTAATAAATATACCAAATTCTTCTGTTTTAAATAACGGGATTTTATTGAGCTGGCTCAAAAAAATAGGAAGCACTACTGCACGTCCCAAGCGTATTCAGCTAGCATGAAATGCTAGTCTGAATCAACATTAACAAGGAAAAAAAATAGTTTGCAGAAACTACAGAGGGCCTTGATTAAGCAGACAAAATTCGTCATAAATTATTTCTTTTGTAATGAGCTGTAGAGAATTAAAAAGTTAAAATTGGAGTTTGAAGAGATCCACTCTGAATTGCAGCAAAACGTAACTAGAGAAAGAAAGAAGAGGACTTAGCGTCCCTTCCGATGCTTCTTCACGCACCTTGGGCAGTACCAATGCTCGTTTTCAGCTGGCGTCTCTGAAATTCCCACACAGGCAAAGTGGTACCAGTCATCACATTCATCACACCCAATCATTGGAGTCCCATCATCTTCTCTGCCACAGCCCACCGCCGGACAGATCCAAACTTTGTTACCCTGTTTCCAAAAAAAAAGAATTAAGGGAGCTTACGAGAATGCAATGAGTAATTAACTTGTTCCTATCATCTAAAATGGGTGTAAAGATCAAAGATGGAGAAAAAGGTATTTTAGTAACAGCAACAAAAAATGAAGTCCATGCAAGTTCGTAAAAAAATTAAAATAATCTGAAAAATGAAATTGAGAGTGAAAGCTTACGTGCTCATCTATATAAAATCCAACCGTTTCAGTGACGAGTCCAGACTGGGATGATGATGCCTTCCGAGACTTGGATGAGGACTTTGAGCTCTTCTTTTCAGGGGCTCGCTCTAGACTGGGCGTGGCTACCGGCGGGGAAGGTTTCGGAGTGGGAACCTTAGGAGCTTTAGGTGGCCTAGAGAAAACAAGAAGCGATTAATACGAAGCCATTGATGCTGTATACGGTTTCGATTTACCTTGTGACGAGAGGTGAGAAGCGAGCCAGTTCTGGTGACGGCGGGTGTTGCTTGACTGCCTCGACTGGCTTGATGGTTATCTTCGTGGGCGGAGGAGGTGGAGTATCAGTCCGCTCAGTCACCCGATTCGGACTATCGACAGGGGTTGAAGTATTACTGTGTAGTTTTAGTGTCAACTTTGGTATCGTCTGCTCCACGACAAAGTCCCGCTTCTTGTCCTTGACCTTTTCCTTTCTCTCTGCTTTCTCAACGTGCTTCTCTTTGGTTCGTTCCTGTTCTTTTAACTTCTCTTTCTTTTCTTTCTTCTTTTCCTTCTTCAGTTCCTTCCTCTTCTCCTTTTCTTTTCTTCTCTGCTCTTTTGATCTTAGATCCTCCTCAAGCTTCGCCATGATCCCACTGCCTGTCTTCTCAGGTTTGTCACCTGTCATGAGTATTGGAGTTATCGTGATTCCAGAGGACTCTGACTGGTGAGACGGGACTGGGCTACCCCCGTCACCCATTTGAAGAATCCTAGAATTTGTGGAATTATCATCAAAGGTAGGGGTCTGGGAGTTGGGCATATCAATCCTGGTTATGGTGACTGAAGAGCAAACGCTTGATGGAAGGGGTAGCGACGCTGAGGATTTTTTACTGGATTCTTTGAAGCTTGCAGGTGGGGCTGCTGGAGTTATGGAGATGGAAGGAGAGAGACTGGAGCCGCCGAGCTTGAGGGGAGGTGGTGGTCCGAAATTCGTGGGGATAAGACCGGGGGTGAGTGGCATGCTTAAGAACGATTTAAGTTCTGGTGGTGGTGGAAGAGGCTTCGAGATATTAAGACTGATTTCCGGAATTAAATGATTCATCTTCATTTTCTTTGCCTTTGGAGGTTTAGCCTGGAGAAGGCCGAGGGCCTGCATGTCGAATGGAGCTGGTGGTATTGGAACCGTTTTCATCTGCTTCAGTTTCACCTTATGCTTTTTTCTTTGCTGGTTTGCTGAGTCAGAAGGTCCTTGCTCTGGTTCAGGAAGCAGAGTAATTTTGGGAGAAATCCGAGGAATCGGAATAACACCAGGGACTGGACGATCGCGGTCACGCTTCTTCTCCTTCTTCACATCCTTGTGCTTCTTCTTTCGCTTCTCGTCTACCCCTTCAACTGGTTGAAGCATTGCCCCACCATGGAAGCTTTCCCTACTCGATATCTCATCCAGACCTGGCTCCATCTTAATTTCAACTTTGACTGATGGAATTTTCTCCCGACTTTGCTTCTCACGGTCTTTGGTCTTCTTTTTGAAAATTTTCAGTTTAGAAGAATCTTCTGAGCCGCCGTGCTTTAACCTCACTTCAGCATCACCGATGTCCTTGTTTGTGGCTTTGAGTTTCTTAGGGCTCTCAACTGGTCTTGCTTTAGTGTCTGGAATGAAGAGCTTGTCCGGTTTTCCAAAGAGTTCACTAACTTCGTCCTGATTCTCCTTCTCTTTCTCAATCTTCTTAACTCCTTCCACTATTTTCTTCATGGTCATAATTTTCTTCTTCTTCTCGATCACTGGCTCTGGCTCAAAGAAGTTCCTGTTCGGTGGTGGCCGAGCGTCGGGAAGTCGACCTTCCCTTGAAGAACTCAAGAATCCAGAAGTCGTCATCATGACAGATGAGATCTCACGGAGGGGATGACCTTCTTCTTCCATTAAAATACGAACTCGTTTAAGCGCTGCATTTTCACTACCGCTCCCCCTATCAAAGAAAAAAGCCACGATTAAATCATGCTTGCACTGATTAATATTAATTCGATTCTAGATTTCATTAAAATCAGAGAACAATATCAATCACTTACCTCTTTAGCGAGCTATATGGAACAAGGGCTGAAGCATGTGCATCCGAAGAGTTAGCAGCTTCGTCAACCCGTTCTTCTTTCGAAGAATCACTTTCCGCTTCTGATACTTCCATTTTGACGGTGACGTCTTTAGGCGTTGGTATTTTAGAATCAGGATTGGATGAAATAGGTGAAGAAATGGAATGCATTTGTGACTGACCATCTTTTTCATGGTGATGCCCATTAACACCGTTAACGTTTTCTGATTTTTCTATTTTATCATCTGCCACGGCCCAGGGTGGCATATACTCGTGTATATGAACAGGACGAGAGACGACTTCGGCACTTCCAGGACGTAAAAAGTTAAGATTAGATTGCTTGCTAACTGGGAATTTTGGTATCCGATGCGGTAGTCTAAATGGGTCGAAGTTCTGTACATACTCTTCTAACTCTGAGATAGGCATGTCCAAATCACGGAACGCAAGACCCATATCTTCATAACTCACTTCTGTCCGGCCGTAGTGATCGGCATATCTATGAGCTGTTTTAGCTATTTGGAGGAGTTGCCTTTTCCATATATCAGCGAGTATGTCTATGGTGGAACTGTGGGCAGAGTCCCATCCTATTTTTTGACATAAGGCGGCGACAGAAGTCTTCATAATCTGGTTGATGAATTGATCCGTCATGATTACTGGTAGAAAAGTTTGAAGATGTCCCAGGGCCTCGTCAGAGATATTATGGTGTGATGGTGTCAAGTCCAACCGAGGCAGAGTAGGTACAGCCAGGTAGAATTCATTTCAGCGTCCACGTCATCTGGAAATTACAAGAGCATCATTATCGTACAGATTACCGTAAAGGAAATGTATAGCTGAGCTTACCGCAGTGTCTATGCAGCAGGGAGCCGACCTCATGCTTTCTTAAATCCCAATTAGCTACTCAACAATCAAATCCTAATAAAGTGTAAACAAAAATGAATTTTTTGATTTTGATCTCGTAAAACTCCTCCACCTTGCACAAGACAAGTGAACAAAATGCAGATACGGGCGTCGCGCCGTCTCGTCTGCAATTTCAAGCAATCCGAATGTTCGAATTTTATGAGCCTCGAATGAGTTTGCCTTCGAGCAACAAAAAAGAAATTCGAGCCCCACTTTTGTTTTCGAAGAAAGCAACTCGTCGACTACTGGAAATGCTGAACAGTGGTAGTCTGCTTTGCTTTGCATAGCTCGGCATTGAGCATTCGAGTGGAAATTCACATGCGAGGGGTGTCCCCCGTATTGAATCTCGAATTATTCGAACTGAAGTTTTTTTTAGCTCGAACTTGATCATTAATCCGAATCATTCGAGCCTGTTAGCATTCCCTTTTTTTCGAATTTGCTGAGCTGTGCTGCTCTGTGAATTGTGAGGTACTTTGCTGGTGCAGGCTGTAGCGCCTTTATGTAACTATAAATCCAGGTTATTGACCATTGACCTTGAACGGCCTAAAGGATGGTGGCCAATTCTGCTTAAGCAATGCACCCCCGTTAGATTTTTCTGAAAATTTATACATATCATTTCGAAAACATATCCCCCAACCTTTTTTTAAATGAAATTTTTCGAAATTCGTTTTTGTTCGATTTTTGAGGTTACCAAAGGTCAATCAGCTGACCCTGATAATGCAAAGTGCTTGGTGCCCTGATTCTAAAAATACACTATATATGACTCTTCTGACCTACAGTTTTGGCCAACAGGGGGCGCCAAACTTAAATGACCTCTGACGGCAATCTTGTACATTAGAAAGGTCAAGTGTCGCATACTTTTAGAATTAGGAACCCAATCCCTTTCGGTTGAGATATTACTTGACCCGATCGGTGAGGTCAACTTGTTGACCTTTGGTGACCTCCAAAGATCAAAGGAAAGCGAATTTCGAAAACTTTCGTTAGGAAAACTGTATGCAATGCTTCAGAGATACATAGATGAATTTCCACAAAAATCCAGCGTCGTGAATTTCTTTCGGTAAATTCGCCCTCATCCTTTGCGTCAGCCCATTCAAATTCAGAAATCACACAATGAAATGAAGGGTCATCTCACTCAGTTGAGCTCCCCTTTGCTTTCCTCTTCAACTATATTGCACACTGCAGCATTTTAATTACTAATTACTACCCAAGTGTCATAGTCAATTCTAATTTCTGAACCCAAGAGTAACCTTCTAAAGCTAACTTTGCAGTATAAATGCAAAACTTGCTGAAGTTTATTAAAAAGGCAGGAAGAGGAACCGGGGAATCGGTGGATCTATGACGCGCTGACGCGTACGTGTGCCCTGGTTCTGTCTAGCCTGGTCCGAGGATATCATGGGCTACACTTATGCGAAAGCCGAAAAAAGCATACGGGGCTCTAGAATTCTATTCTCACTCTTCATATTGAGCTTCAAAGAGACGCACTCTAATAAATTGTATTCAGGAAAACAATAGGAATAAATTAGGCCCAGTTTCCTCATCCTATGTGTAAGCCGAGTTACGAAATTATTAATTTTTGCAGGAACCAGTTCCACAACAATAGTCCAGAATCTGTTCTTGCTCTCCTTCATAATTCCGAGGTGTTAAACTCGTGAGATTAACTTTCAAGGAAGTTTACAGTGATCTGCGTGAAGTTGTGGGCAATTGTCCACTGTAAAGTTAGGGGACTAATTCCCCCGAGATCCATAATTTTTTCTGGTGCTTCAGATTTTTNTGCGTGAAGTTGTGGGCAATTGTCCACTGTAAAGTTAGGGGACTAATTCCCCCGAGATCCATAATTTTTTCTGGTGCTTCAGATTTTTATCTTCATTAGCTTAGTGATTGTTAAACACTATGAGCAGGTACACGTGCATGAGAAAAATGCAAAAGTGTTGATGAGATCACCAGCCCAGCCGTTCTCAGTTCCCATTGAACGCGTCACCAGCTGACCTTTCTGTATTATTCTTTTCATACACCCCATTATTATCATTTTCTTAAAACAAATTGAGTGTAATTACAGTGCATTCCCATTTTTAGTTATTCAGTCCCACTCCAAACAAGAGGATGGAGAAGTTTAAGTGCCAGTCAGTTTAGTAGTTAGTGTAGGCAATTGACAGGACGGCGCTTGTTGGATTGAGGAAATTAGGAGCGGTTATCACTTTGCTGCGGCTGTCATCCTTGTCACCATAGTCATGGAGATAGGAAGGCGGAGATCTCTATTGTTCCTGATTAATTTCCAGAACAATTGTGTCTTCCTCTGCTCGAAAAGTGCTGGAGGAATCTTAAAAGGGACCAGGAGGCTTCCCTGGAATGAGCCAATGAGAGAATTTCATTCAGCCAATAACCTTCTACTGTCACGTCGGAAGTTTCAAAGCTCGCTTTTCTATAGCACTGCCAACGACACGATTAGGACTCGATTATTTTCATCGGTACGGTATTTCCCACTTTTCCTATCTTCCAGTGCAAATTAGTTCAAGCGTCAGGATTTTAGTGCAAACAGAAAATACTTATCAAGTAGCCTTTGACACATTTGAAGCTAAGAATCATGTTATATGCTGGGGATTATCGTATACATGCTATAGGATAGCATTCTAAAAGAAAAAGATTAATCTCGAGCTTATGCCAGGAAGCTATTTTTACGAATGG
>JABASM010002790.1:0-10317 GCA_019776545.1 Brachystomella parvula | reverse complement strand
GAATTCGGCCATATACCGTATGGAAAGCATGAAGTCCCAGAGAAGTTTAATTGAGGGAAAGTGAAGTGGAGATGCAAGGGGTGGAGGTCTTTGAGGATAATTAAGAAGCGTTAATGAGAAAGTGAGTGAAAGGAAGTTATTCTACACTTCCGCTCATTCCCTCTTTTCAATTGAAAGTGAATGGGTTGGTTCATAAGACGCGGAGTCTCACCCTATGAAAATCTCTCCTAAGATTTTTCATTCCCAGTCTCTCTTCTTCATCAATCACCTTATTTGTTCCACTTTTCTTTTAGAGTGTCAATCAAAGCCTCACTTGGAGCTCCCATTGTTTTCCCTTCCCCTCCTTTTTACCATGATTACTTTCTTCCATGTTACACCTCCACGGATTTGATTTTAATATATCTACTTCCTCAAATTAAATAACACGGGGATTCATATCTGTCAATTTCCAGAGGGCATAACTCCCGCTGCAATTTCTCAAGAACAACAAGAATTGATTTCGCGGAAGGAAAATAATTATTTTTTTACCTGACACAATCATATCTCCTCTGTCATTGGTCCAATAATTGATGGATTTTGGATAGGCCTCTGTCTGGCACTCTAAAATTACTTCTTGTCCAAGGTAGGCTCCTTCTAACTGATGTGGAATCGTCATCATTGGCGGAACTAAGAAAAATCTCTGGTCTGTAGTACATTTATTTTTATACTCCCCATTGGGAAACGGAGGAGTTTCTTACATTGGACTTTCACTTCTATTCTTTTGCTTATTGACGGCGGAATCCCATTGGAAGCTGAAAAATTTGAGGTCGTTTTAATTCGAGCCAAAAATCTGATTTGAGACAGAAGCTTACCAATGCAGAGGTAAGCAGCCATGTGGAGCCTTGAAAGCTTCTGAATGTGGAAGAATTCTCCATCAATAACATTCACTGAAAATCGTAAGAAAATTGTTTTCTTCGTAATCGGTGGTAAGGAGAAAAGGGCTGGAGTAAGGCAGAGCGAGTACACTGTTCACTCCCATATACCACTCCTGGAGAAAAGTGAGAAAGTGGAGGCTGGGACGGGTGAAGATTTTTTCGTGCCAGGAGCAAAAAGCATTTCGGGGTGTGGGCTAAGCCTTATTAGAAAAAGAAGTCGATTAAAAAAAAGAAGAGATCCTATTGAAATTAAGGTTGAGAGGAGATTTGAAAAAACAATAGGGGTAATCAGAATCCTGTTTATCTCATTGGGAATTTATAACATTTTATATGGGGAAGATCATCTTGAAGGAGATCCACCCCGGGAGATGGGAGCTATAAAGCCAATGATGAAATTCTTTCTTTTTTGACGATTGAAAGAAAGTGACTTCGGCTCGCCGCCACGGCTACCAAAAAAAGACAGGGGAGTTTATATTAGGAGTAGTGGATTGAAACTTTGAGTGGTTTCCGTTTATGACAACTGGTTTCCTTTGTCCTTTTCGGTAACAATTTTCATCAGCTCAACACGTTCCGCCGTTGGATCTTTCTCCTTTCACCGAAATGCGAAACTCAAGTTTCATGAGCCATAGGTGGAGACTGTACGAAACTTACGGGAAAATCGAGGAAAGACTGACTTCCTCCCCATGCAACAATGAATCTGTAAATTTTTTACCCCGCTTGTCTTGGACTCCTTACATAAACCGGAAATTGCTGCAGTTTTAGTAACATTTTCTAGCTTCCCGAACGCTCCGTTTGACATTTCCTCAACACATCTACTTATTTCTTTTCTGTCATCCCTTCAAGTAGAAAAAACTCAAGAAAGAGCTCAAGGTAAACTCAAGATCTCCCCCTAATTTTTTTAATGTGAAATGATACTAGCTTCCCTGAATTGACTTTTAAAGTTCAGTTGCCCTGTCACGGATAGCTGCTCCTACGAAACTGATAAGAAGAAGTTCACTTGAAAAAAAATTCAGCTGGGGTCAGAATGAAAAATTCAGCCCCACTCTGTACATCGGAAAAAGCTGGATTTTCCATAATACTCAAACCGCCTAAAATGCTGTGAGTAATCACAGGGATCTCACCATGTAAGCGTTCATTAAATCCAGGTAGCGGCACAGTTTTTTGGAGCGCAAGTCATACACGGGAAATAGGGAACACGTACGATTGGTTTAGATTTACCAGAATCTCATATACCTGCCATTAGATTTTAATGCTGGACTAGTGTACCAGTAAGTGCAAAAATGTGCTGGAAATGGCACAAACTGGTATCTTAAGGTACGAAGCTTTTATAGAACTTGTATACCAAGGATAAAGCTTGTCCCAAAAAAGTGACAGGAGAAAATTTTTCCCTTTTTGGAATTTACTTAATCGGTATTTGGAAAAAAGGTTTGAAACAATTATTACTTTTCAATTAATTTAGCTTTAAACTTAGTTGGTTGAAGTCATGCTAAAAAACAAATCTGAAATGTGTGTTTTGAATTTCTCGGTCAACTAATTGTTGGGACAGGCTGTAGATAACTTGTGGGATAGTACAAGTTGATGACAGGTGAAAATCCCCAGAACAAAAATTCCCACGGTCTTGGAGGTGGGGTTGAAGTATTCGCTGCTAATAAGGTTAAAAAAAAATAAGTTCAGTGCAGGTTATCGCACTTTCTAGACTGGATAATATAGTAAGGAATGACACATGAGGGGAATTCAAGCAGAAGCGAGTAATAGAAGTACGACAGTGAGAAACTGAAGATTATCCTTTTGAAAACGGAAGATGTCTTTCCCTTGCATTTGCATGGAGTGGTAAATGAAAATGAAGGAGGGGTGGTTGAAGTCATAGTCATCATGGAGATCATAGATCTCCCACTTTTAAAATAATACGTTCTACTCTGGCTCACCGAAAACTGTGGATGCAATCTAGTGAAGTGTGCAAAGCTTTCTACTCTCTGCCTAATCTCCCATTAGGAAGAGAGAATTTCAAGCGGAGGCTGCTTTACTAGCAACTGACTACTGACTTCAGAGAAAGTCATGTTTGGTAAAATTCAAAGTTTGAAGCAGAGATCCAGTTTTCACTTTCTAAGCTCATTTGCATTTGCATGGGAGCCTATAAGTAGAGGGTGAGATGGTTAGTGTTAAAAGGAGTGTAGCGGGCTGCTAACAAGCGACAGCTGAAGATGGGCTGAATTTCATTCATGCAATTCACACTTTCCAAAAACATTATAAAATTCATCGGACCTTTTTCTCCATTTGATTGAGTTGATGCGTTGCAAGTAAAACAGGAATTTCACAGAGCATTGTTATAAAAGGCGAAATTCTAAGATTGTTCTCTTCTTTTGAATGGGAGTATACGGGCCTCATGAATAAAAGATAAATGATCATAACAATTCATGGGCCATGAGTGGGGCTGCGTTTGAATTTACGAGCAAAGTCGAACTCATGTTTACAAGCTTATTTTTAAGCAAAAGAAAGCGAAATCGAAGAAAATATTGGAAGCCGCCAGTAGCAGCTGACTTTTCCAGGGACCCATTTGCTAATTTACCAAATTTTTAAACGAGAGTGTATTTTTTAAAGAAAGTTTTTTAACTACTATTTGGAGTGAGAAATATGAAGCTACAGAGCTGTCAAGATATTAAATGAAGCGCAATTGAGTTCCGGCAGTGAAAACTGAAAGAAAAAAAGTCAGAAGAGTGAGGAATAAATGGGAGAGACTAATAATTTCCTAAGAGAGAGGGTTAGAAAGAAAAAGAGAGGGATGGAGAAAAGTCATCTTAATAAATGGAGCGTGAAAAGACGCGGCGGCACGACATCATCAGGGAAAGGGGGAAAAAGAGCGATCTGTATTAGGACACATGAAATGGAGAGTTAGAGTGGAAGTCGGAGAAAGGATATGAGATCTCAGTGACAAGGTGTTCCCTTTCGCGATTTATTTGCCGGCCACACATGCACAACACTCGAGACGACTTTTTTTCTCGCATTTTGGAGACGTACTTCACTCCCCAATCTTCCTCATCTCCCCATTCTAAACACCCTCTTTTCCTAATCAATAATCTTGCTGGACTAATCGGACAAGGAAACTTTCACAGAAAAATCCTATTAATCCTCCCATTCTCTCCTGGAGGCTCCTGGAACCTAAAAATCATCAGACGATCAGACTCTGCTCCTCCACCTTCATTCTCAACATCTGCACAGACTATATAATAAACACAGAGCAAGGTTTCCATATCTCAAAAGCTTTCACACAAAAGGGTTCTGATGGATGGATAGTTTTAAAGACGCACGTGGATGGCAAATTTTCAAATAAAATTACATTAAACTTATAATTCTTTAACCTATGCTTCCTTACTCTTCGATTTGAAAATTCTACTGAACAACGATGGAAAAAAAATTTCTTAATCCCAAGATGCACGTATCCTGATGAATCAGGTAAGAAATTGAACTTGATCACATGGGGAAAAGGAAAACAAAAACGTTTGGAAAACCAATCACATTTGCCATAAAAGCAAATATATCCAAATTAAGTTACAATTCCCCATTTTCTATTTTCTCTTTTTCTAGCAAAGGTTGAAAAAGCTTGGAATATTAAATGCTGCAGTGGTGGATTCTAATCTTTAGATTCACATTTCTTCTTATTTTAAGAAATGTCATTAAAATTCACATTTATTATCTTCAGCTTCTTGAAGGACGCCGAGACTGTGCAGGGATTTACGATTTCATTTCACTTGTTTCAAACTCATTGGAAAAGGGAAAGCTTAGAATTAATGGGAATTAGCAAATCAGAAGTGAGGAAGAAACAGCCTCAAAAAGAAGAAAACAATTTGTGTTGGCAAACAAAAGTTTTCTTCTTAGTTGGCTTACTTCTTTAACATTCAAGTGAATTTCAGGAAGAGAGAGAATAGGGAGGGTAAAATGAAAACTTTTCTTAGAAACTATGAAAATGAAACACAAAATTCTTTGGATGAACTTTTATTCTGTGGTGAGCCTAGAGATTATCCTTTTTAATTCTAGCCTATCAAAGATCCTGAGATGCCCGTAGAGCTGTTATGGCAATGATCTTTTAATTACATTTTGAAATCTAAATAGCAAGATATAAAGTGGGGTCGGTCAGGCCAGGAAAAAATCAAGAATCCTGGGAATCACAGAATCTGAGTCGAAGGAGAAAGAAGTGAGAAGAGAATCTTGAGAATGGAAAAAAGTCCTTTTTTTGCTAGAAGTGAGCGAAAGCGAAGGATGATTAGAATCAGTTTCCAAAGCATTCTGGCCAGCATTGGTAAGAAAGTTGAAAAAAAAAAAAAGAAGTTTAATATTCCTAAAGAGTGTTCCCATTAGGAGTGGGAGAGACAAACAAATACTTGGAATTCAAATCGCGATCATTTGCATGCATCCACATTGCGTTTTCTTTTTATAACTCGTTTTGCGGCTGTTCGTTCCGCCTGGTTTTTTACCTCCTTTCTCCTAAATCGAGTTATACTGGTTTTCTTACGATTTTTTACTACAAGAGAAAGCATATGCCTGAGAGTAGTTTTCAGTTTATTCAAAGTATGAGGAGTGTTAGTTGCATGTTAAAGGATACCACTGAAACAACAGATGTCCAAGTCTGGAGTGTCACAGACTGACGAGAACTTAACTTTTACTTTCCTAGTTCACAAACTCTTTACTTTTAAACTGAATCAATTGAAAGTGAACTTTTTCTCCCTGACCGGAGATTTGAATTTTCGTGGAAAAATTACTGTTTCCCTTTAATACTGGATTGAAAAACAAAAAGAAATATCCTGGTAATAATTTCTAGGAAGGACACATAAAACGGATTTATTTCAATTTGGATTTTACGAGCAATATTTCTTTGCAGGTGGATTTCAATTTGGAATTCCTACGTGATTCATAAAATAAATAAATAATCGTGCCTTCTGAAAACACCTGCTCGAAGATTGAAAACCATTTTCACGATCCACTGCCATGACTAATCATCGCAAGGAATTCTTAATGATGATCATCACGATTTTAGGAAAAAAGAACCGGGATTGAAGACGTTAGAAATCAGAGCAACCCCGGTCTTCTCCTTCCTCTTTTTGCGTCGTCGAACCGCTTACTTTCTCCATTCCCTCGATTTTTTTTCCTAACTGGTGGTGCACATTTATTTCCAAAAGTCCCCAAAGTGCCGTTTTCACAAGATGTTTTCATTTTCAATTTCGAGTCATCCAAGCTTCTCTTTTCCTCCATCGAGTGTTTCCTTACTCGTTGGGACAAACGCCTGCTTTAACTTTTCTTTTTTCAATGGAGAGTGTCAATAAGAAGTTATCTTTCATTTCTTTAACTTCCTTTCTTCTCCAGAGTAGGAAACAGGGGTGGGGGAGAAAGTAATCGAATGAACAACAGAGGAGGGATGAAAATGAGAAATCCAAAATAAAATCGCTTCTGGACAATGCCTCAGAAGGATCGCAGCATTTTAACAGCACTAGGCTGCAACTAGCCCTTCACTACGCGTCCAAATAAGCCACAAGAAAATTTGTTACTGAACCCGTTGGCATGAATAAATTTTCAAATAACGAAGTTAAAACAGGAACAACGACTAGGAAAACAGACTTAATTTTTCCCTTGTTTTGGCGAGGACAGATACTATCGAATACTTTGAGTAATCTTATTTCCACCCATTTTAGAACCAGTATTAAATGTTATTAAAACTCTGTTTTGCAAATTGGCTCCTCTAACCCAAATTCTTGCATCGTAAAGTGACTAGCCTTTGGACATGACTTTAGCTGCGAAAGGGAGGAAGTGCTTTTCCAGAGAAAATATCTTCCAGTAAAAAAAACCGCAGCAAAGCTGAGATCCCGTCCAACTTCTTGATTAAGTTATCCGAACTTAATTCCGGACACAACAAATTTTCCCCCTGCAGCAAATTCTGCCATTAAAACAAAACCTGGACTTTCTCCCCCTTACTAAACTTCCAGAGAACTCCAACGAGAAAAATATCAAGAAGTTTAACTTGAGCTCCTGAATATATTTCTTGAGATTCTTCTCTATAATTCGTGCACGACGGAGAAAATATTAGCAGTTTTCTCTCTACCATAGAAATTTTTCTTTTTGCTCACTTTCTTTCAAGTCATGTCATCTCCACTGACGTGCAGGGAAAGTTTTTCGTCTGACCACTCCAGATGAGCTGGCTCAGACCGCAGCTTACACCTGCCTCGAGCCCAGCACGTAATTTTTACTTGGAAGGAACCTAATTTACTAATTAAAGCAGTCGCTCCAGGACTTGTCCATTTACGACAAACAAGAAGAAGGAAGCAGGGAAAGAAGGAGGTGAGGTTCGGAGGTAACGAAGGCCCAGGGGGCATCCAAGCATTTGGATGCGACGCAGTGACAACGTAGAAACAAAGAGAAATTACCCATGAGTCCGTTGTATGATATTTCTTGATTATCCTCCCTCCTCCACATGACGTAAGGCTCGGGGTGCCCTTTGGCCTTGCATCGAAGCGTGACATTGGAGCCTTCCTTTACCACAATATCCGTACTTGTCTCCTTATCAATTATCTTTGGAGGAACTGGAGAAAATAAATAAAAAAACATTTTTAGTTTCTTAATTAATATGAATTTTGAGTGAAAACGCTTGTATTTATTTCATTCTTCCAAAAATCGAATTTTTTATGAACTTTCTACTTCTGCAGTCGATAATATCATGGTTAGGATTTTGGGAAGGGAAAAGACGAATCGTTCATTAGGATTCAAGCCTTGCTCATCCCGGAAGGCAAGATTTAATCTCTTGGGAGGATTAAACGTTGAACTCTGGAAGGGTACTCCGTGCGCTGATGAGATTTCCTTTTCCCTAATACTTGGTTGCAGGGTTGGGCGAACTACGGCTTCGTTAGATCAAAAAGAATTTTGAAATGTTCGTACGCGCAATTAGCAAATTGGAAGACCAAATGCGTCTCAACGCATTTTTCACAGCAGCTTTCCAAAATATTTTCGATCGTTCATTCCAAGCAGAAGAAGAAGTGGTGTAGAAATAAACTCACCGACCACTTCAAGGTAACCCATCAGACTTCTCATCGGATCTGTATTCACCTGCAGAAAATAAATTCACATGATTTTCGGACGAGAAAGCGAAATCATAGCTGACCTGACACATGTACCAACCCCGATCAGTCTCCTGCGTAGCTTTTATCTGAAATAAACAAAGGCTTGAGCAGCTTCTTGCAAAGTGATTAGCTGAAAATTTTATTTTGTCCCTAAAATTCAACTGCTTTTTCTGAGTATTTCTGATCGGCCAATCTTGTCACTTCTGTTAATTATGATGCAATATTCTCAATTAAGTCTGAGTGAAAGGAGAAGCCTGGATTTGATCAAATCACCCAACTTTCTCCATTTAGCTAAGTATTGGGTAAAATTAAATTAAAATAGTGTAGCTTTTTCCTTCCTGAAAGCAGTGTCTGAAAGTTATAATACAACTTTTCTACTAGTCGAACAGTTTGGCTTCAGAGTAAGCTACACAAGAAGGCTGACTCCCACAATCGAAAACTGTAGATTATGAGTTAATTGAAAACTTTATTGAGCTGGGAATGCGAGATTAGCTACAGAGAAAGGCGGAGGGAAAAAATGATTGAGGAGTGACACAGCTAAGAAAATAAAAGCTTAAAACCGCTCAGTTTACACAGCTTTCTCCATTAGCTTTTCTTAGCCTCCAGTTTTTTGTAACTGTTATTAGAAATTTCATACTGAAATACGATACATAAAATCGGTCCCTATGCTCTTCAAACACATTTTGAACGAAGATTGATGAACTTACTTGTAGAAACCAGGATCGGTGGTCACTGTGCGCCAGCGTAATTCGTGGATTTCTTGTGATGACGGCCTGATGGATTGTCAGAATAGTTTGTGTGTCAACCCTCACCCAAGCTACCTGAAATTATTCAAGGTAATTTTTCTGAATTTTTAACCTAAATACGGCAACCAAAAGTTTCTTAGTCTCATTCTCCGCCTTCTTCCCCATTCGTTTTGATTTGCTATCAGTCTGGGATTTCAATTACGTAGCGTCCTTGCCTGAGACACTGATGTCAAAAAATAGAAAATTGACAGCAGCCGTCATGAAGTATGCCTTTTTAGAGTCTATTATTTACACTGTGTTGCATTACTTCTGACTAATGCAGAGGAGTGCGAGATGTCAATAAAACGTGTTTGAGGACTACCAATGAGGAGAGATGAGGATGGAGCTAGATTCCGGAAGGATATTGTGACAGAAATAACTGGACCTGGTCCACGTTATTGTTCTAAAGGCAGCCAATGTCCTAGCCTAGCTAAAGAAATGACTCGGATCTGGACGGAGAAGGACGGAATGATGCTTTATGGATCTTTATTGACTAAAGACGGTGAGATGTCAATAAAACGTGTGTGAGGACTACCAATGAGGAGAGATGAGGATGGAGCTAGATTCCGGAAGGATATCCTAAAACAAATCCTTCTTGATCCAAAACTGTTTACGTTTCAGAGTGAGGTAGAAAGTGTGTGGAGATGATGAGAGAGAGAGAGAGGAGAAAGAGATTTTAATAAAATCTTCATTTTTCCTTGACAGTTTGGAAGAAAAGAAGAGTGTCTCACTTTTAATATCTAGAAAATGTCTTACTTGGTAACGGGAGCTCTGAGCGGAAGGCAAAAAGTGACAAATAGGTGGCAATTAATATGAAAATGTCCCCACCCCTTGAACACCATTTTTATCACCACATGATGCATTATGCGAACTCATCTCTTTATCCCTTTCTCTCCCAACTTTTCCCACAAACAAAAACGCAGAGAAATCTAGAAAGAGAAAATTGATTCAGAATTCATCGAACCTCCGCACTCCGCCTCGTGTAATGAATGATGTTCCTAAATACACTAATCAAGATTTAGGCTCTCAGCTGGGGAGAGGACATGAATGTCAACGAGGGTCCTCCATTACAAGTTTCCACCTCAACAGTCCCAAATTCTTATTTTCCGGTACTTGCATTCAATTTAAATTAATTTGATATGAACTAAATTTTCTAAACGTTCGGAGGTTTAAAAAATAGTCAACTACTGGTCGTTGGATTTACCCAACGCGGAAATCCACGTCATGTAAAAATCCCCAATGTGAAAATCCTCAATGTGGAAATTCCCAATTCGTGGAAATCCCCAATGTGAAAATGACAAGTTTGCAGGGATGAGTTCAAGGATCTCCTGCTTTTTAACATCCAGTGTCACCTTTGGTTCCTTGTGAAAATCTCCATAACAAAAATCTCCATTCCAAAAATCTCCACTACAAAATATCCAAACCAAAAATCTCCACTGACCGAAAATCTCCATTCCTAAAATCTCCTATCCAAATATCTCCACCGACCAAATATCTCCACTCACCAAAAATCTCCAT
>JABASM010002789.1:0-10318 GCA_019776545.1 Brachystomella parvula | reverse complement strand
AAAAATTACAGAAAATGTCAGAAATACATAAAAATTACAGAAAATGTCAGAAATACAAAAAAATTACAGAAAACGTCAGAAATACATAAAAATTACAGAAAGTGTCAGAAATACATAAAAATTACAGAAAGTGTCAGAAATACATAAAAATTACAGGAAATGTCAGAAATACATAAAAATTACAGAAAACGTCAGAAATACATAAAAATTTTCTAAATATTTAGTTCTTCGATGCATTAGGACTTCACTTCTAAAGAGTCAGCCTTGCATTATTGTTTCAATATTTTTAATTAAATGGTTACTCGGGCATGCGTTAAGTATTTTAACTCGCTAAAGTTCAGGGTATTTTGAAGAGAATGGCAGCCAAGCCTTTGCAACAAGCGGATAACGTAATTTTAAAATGTGTTTGACTAAAAACTCGAGAAAGCGTAGGTTAAAAATTAAAATTAATGAATTCGCAATGGAACAAAAATGGATGAAAAAAGCATTGACGCCTTCCGAGGGTTAAAAAACGCCAAAGGCGCTCTTAAAGGTGAGGCGTTTCAGACTTTTTTTTAAACATACAGATCAAGTCATTTCTAACTGCAGATTTTAAATCCTTTCAAAAGTATTTAAAATCTTAAATTTTAAGCCTTTTAAATCCTGCTGACGAGGCCCAATAACTCCAGAGGCGAGGGCCCCGCCAGCAGGATATGAAAGGTAGGAATCAAAATCTGCAGTTAGAATTGACTTGATCTTGCTGGATCAGTAAGTGTGTGAAAAGACTGAAGTAGTAATTGCGCTGTTTTTGTAGTGAATCGCAGCTCAAACCGAATTCTATTTACCAAAAATACGTTCAGGCAATACTTTCCTAGGAATCCGTCATCAAAGCCATACTTGTCAAAAACGAGACTCTCTTGTCCCACTTCACTTTAGCTGAATGTCTTGAAATGTTTCTCGGGCAGTTCGAACCTGAGCTTAGCTGTATGAAGACGAAAAATATTATGAAGTATTTGTATCTCACAAAATTTTTGAGAGCATGGAGTACTTGCTTTTCTGCCATTGTTCTGATATTTATTTCCGAATTGCCATTCATTAATTCGAAATTCCGTGAGTTGCCCTTTATTTTCTCTTTCTTAAAGCAATGATGTAAAGTATTAACAATTCCTAGTGATACTTGTGGATGAAAATACTCAAAACTTGGTTGCGGCGTTCCGAAGTGGTTCGGCTGAGTACGATGGAAGCTATGGAAGAAGTTTTGACTTCCGAAGCGTCAAGTATTCCAATGATTCGAATTGGGATGAAGGTTACATTTTTTCATTTTTCTACTCAGCTTGATACATTAACAAAATTTTGTGCTTAGTATGCCAAGTGATCTCGTCTGGAGTTTCTGCCGTAATTGACTTTACTCATAATGTTCAAGCAAATTTTAAACCTCATCAGCATTTTGCTTCAAAATCAATTCCATATTACAAAGCGGAACCGCTCATGGATTCTCTCATCAAAGGTGCAAATGCTTTAATGGAAGCCAAAAGTGGGAGCAATGGATTTCTCATATTCCACAGCGAAAATGGTAAAACGCTATCTAGATTTCATATCTTTATTTTTTCTCCAAAGATCCATGACCAAAATTTCATTAACAGATGTGAATCGAGGGGTTCATCTCATTTTGGGCAATACCTTAATTCGGTATGCCTTTCTCAACGCGGTGACAATGGGGCAACTAATTGTCGAAAAATTCGATTACCGAATACCGTCTGGGGTTTTACTCTTTGGAACTGGAGAAGAATTCCAGAATTTTGTCAAGCAAAAATCCTCAGTCGTTCGAGATCTCACAGACTGGATTTTTTCCTTCAATTCTTTCCAAGCCACCCGTTCTGACCTCCACATAAGTTTTCCATATTTTCGGGGTTTTCTTAATTCTTCCCTCTGCTGCAAATTACTAAATCCTGGAGGGGAGTCACCTGCACTATCATACGACAGTGTGGCTTGCAATCCGACTGAATGCAGCGGTGATCCCACGGAAATGTATTTGAAAAAACTTGCTTTCATTTTTTCTGATACTCTAAAGGACCTGGATGGCAAAATGACAAAATTAAGTTGCGCTGCTGGAAACACAGCGAAAGGAGATCCTAATTTTTTAAAACAATTTTCAGAAACGTTGACCCAGGTAAGTCATTTATTCCGAATTTATCTCTTATGGAAAACCTGAAATTCTTTCTAGAAATCCAATGGGCTTTTTAATGTTGAAAATGAGAAACTTGTTCTGAATGCAAACGTCATTTATGATGAGTATTTCAATGGAAGTTCAATCGCAGTTGGAAAATACTCAACTGCAACTGGGTTCGAGCATTCGTCTTCACATCAGTTCAAGAAAAGGCAGCTCTACTACCGGATCGGCATTGTTGAAGTATATAATAATTCTCAAGCTAAAAACTTTTTTTCCCAGGAGTCAAAGTCCTTATATTTTTTTCCAACAGCATAAGCCATGGACATACAGAGACAATGTTACTGGCGAATGGGTCGGCTACTGCATTGACCTCGCAAAAAAGATTGCGGAGAAGATGAATTTTACATATGAGTTTGTACCAAGCTCAGAATTTGGGAATCGGGACAATGTAACTGGACGATGGAATGGTCTCACTGGAGATTTAGTTCATGGCGTAAGCGCATTGTTTTGTTTCGGAGGATCCGACTCTTATCTTTTTTGTTCCTATTCACTGTTATTCTATTTGGATTCAATTGATTTCTGCAGAAAATTGATATTGCAGTTGCTGCCTACATCATGACGTCCGAGCGAGAAGAATACATTGATTTTGTGTATGTGTAATTAACTCTGATTCATTTGATTTATTTCTGATTCTGAAATATTTGCTAATCAGGTCGCCCTACTTTGAACAATCTGGACTTATTATTGGTTAGCTTCCAAACTAAAAACCTGATTTACAGTGAATGATAGAAACGTTTGCTTTAATTTCAGCCATGCAGCGTCCACTTCCAAAGAATTCTCTTTTCAAATTTATGACAGTGCTAAAACTTGAGGTGCGTTGCTAACAACGGTTTTTACGTTTTCAAAAAATGCATTAAATTTTTTTTTTGCAGGTTTGGCTCAGCATTGCTGCAGTCCACAACTGCAACAGGATTCATGCTCTGGTTTTTGGATAAATATTCTCCATATTCAGCACAGAATAATCCTCATAAATATAAGCAATTCAGGCAAGCCTCTTTGCTGAAAACCTTTGCAATAATTTATCAGTTCCATTTTCCATACTTTTTTTTAGATGAAAAATTTGTTTTAATCATTCATTTGATTTTTTTTAAAGTTTTAAAAACTTTCCCTAATTTTTAACTTTCACTGGGAGCTAAGAGATACATTTTAATGTTATGAACAAAATAAATTCTCCGTAACTAGATAAGATTTAGATTTTTTTAGATTTTAGTTTTTTATTCAGCTTACTTCGACTTCCGTTAATTTATAATTTCTATTTTCTATAATCATTTCTGTTACTGAGTTCCAGTTTCTAATTTTCGAGGAATATTTTGATGGTTTTCTTTTTTTTTCAGAAAATTTACATTGAAGGAAAGCTTTTGGTTCGCTCTGACTTCATTTACACCCCAGGGTGGTGGAGAGCCCCCGAAAGGTTTTTCCAAGCTCATGTAGTTAGTGGTCAACTAGTTCTCCGAAAAATAAATTTTGATAAAATAGCTTTCTCGGGGCGGACCCTTGTAGCTGCTTATTGGATATTTGTGGTTTTGATGCTGGCCACATTTACGGCGAACCTTGCTGCTTTCCTAACGGTTGAGCGGATGCAAAGTCCTATTAGAAATCTTGAGCATTTGGCTGGACAGTCCAGCGTCCAGTACTCAGTCGTCGAGGACTCTACTGCAAAAAGATTTTTCAGGAATATGGCAAGCGCAGAAGAGAAGCTCTACTTGTAAAAACAATAATCCAGTATTTAAAAAATCAAACCTAAAAACATGTCAATTTTTAGAATGTGGCGAAATTTGACTCTGAATGCCCCATCTTCTAGCAAAGAGTACATTGTTTGGGAGTATCCTATTCGAGAGATGTACATTCACATTGAATCCGTCATAAAAAAAACTGGCTATATCCAAACTATGGAAGAAGGCTTACGAAAAGTAAACATGAAAAACCTCAAAAAAATGAAAAATCGAATTTCCTTTTTCTTAAATTTTAGGCTGCTGAAGACAACTACTTCGCATTCATCCATGACGCTGCTCAGACGAAGTACGAAGTGTATAGAGATTGCAGTTTGACATTGATTGGAGAAGTATTTGCTGAAAATCCATACGCCATAGCAGTCGCCCAAGGAAATCCACTTCAGGATAACATCTCGATGGCAATCCTTGAGCTTCAAACCCTGCGTTTCTTTGAAACGCTCTCAGGAAAATATTGGTCACCTCAACATTGCTCCCCTTCAGGTGAAGGGGAGGGGGATGGGATTTCACTGGAGAGTCTTGGGGGTGTGTTCATTGCAACCATCATTGGACTTGGAATTGCTTTCATTTCACTTGCGTTCGAAGTTTTCAGCGCAACCAGGAGCAGGAGAAAAGCAAAAGTTGAAACGGAGATTCAACCCAAATTTCTCGTACCCTCAGACTTTTATGCTACTTCAAAGAAATTTGAAAAGAAATTCAAGCAGAGTAACTTCCTACCGGACGTCATGAATTGAGTAGCAGTGAATTTCAATATTTTAGTAGCGGCTGTAGTTTGTGTAAAGTATTGTTCAGTATTTTCATCGATCTCATCGCACCTGTCTGTCTTTTATCTCCAAGGAAAATCCAGTTAGGTTCATCAGCACCAAGAATTCCTAATCGTCAATATTTATTCTGCTAATTGCAATTATTGTAAATTGTTTAGAGCATGAGTATGAATTTACTTTCCTGAGTTGACAGAAAAAATAAAGATTGCTTGTAAGACTTGTGTGGATTTTCACGGGGAGGGAATTACTGTTTCATTCTAGTATCATCCCTTCATCTTTCACTCGGTTTTCTTTTGTAAAAAAAAATTCATTGAAAAGAAACGGAAGAAAAAAATCAGGGATGCTGAGTATAAAAACTTCATGGCATGATCTTGATGACGCTTAAAATCGCCGGATTTCTTTCAGAGGAAGTTCAAGAGTGGACCCAATCTTGCAATTGTTTAGTCTACAATTTTCATAGCAGCAGCTAGGAATTTTGCTTTGAAAATAATGAATCCAAACAGAGGGATATTTTGGACTATTTTTGTAAGTATCCCTAACAAAGCTCTTTTTTTTCCAGCAGTTTTACACGGTTTTTACAAAATTTATTATTTCAAATTTTTAATTTTAATTCTAGACCTTCATACTTGCTGGGTTTCACGAAGAAACTCATGCGGTAATCATCCATCATAGTCCCGATAGTCAAAATTGCAAATGGGAAGGACAGAAGATTCCAAATCCGGAAAGTGGTGAAAAATTATTTCTTTGTCATTTCTATTCAAATACAAACACTTGGCTCCTTTATCCCTTCCGCTGTACACCTGCTCATACTTTTGACGCTGGGACACAGCGATGTACCCCTGCCTACGCCAATCATCAAAATCGTTTCCCTTCAAGCCATCAATATTTCCCAGAGGAGAAAGCTACAGAAATTCCTGATCCACTCTACACCCTTCACAATCCAATTTTTCGAAGAAAAGAAAATAATGACGGAGGGTCGAGCTTTCACCCTGAACAAAAGAGCCGATCAAATCCTGATGAGAATGGAGAATGTAGAGAAAGTTTGAAAGCCTTGGCATCGACAATCAATTCTTTGACGTTGACGATAACCAAATTATCACAGCAGCATCGAGTTCCAACTACCAGCCCATCCCTTAACAATACCCTCACAATCTTATTCCCAAATTTCTCTACATCGCTTCCCCAAATTGGAACATCTGGAACGGCGGTGGTGAATGCGGAAAAAGCCAACAGCACTTTAAACTCTGATGAGCAGAAACTGCAAATCAAACAAAACGTCTCAACAACAATGCCGCCACCAATTTCCCAACTCCAGTCCACCACTCCAGTTTCCACAAAACCTGTGACAGGTGTTCCAATTACTGACTACACAACCACAAAGCAACCACCTTCCAAACAACAATTACTCGAGAGCTCTGAAGAGAAAATCCAAGCACCTATTCCAGGGAATAATTTATTTGATTTTCTTTTTAAAAATATTTTCAAGCCTATACCCGTACCACCCCCTTCTCATAATGTCAACAATAGAATCGGATTCAATAATGCAACACGTCCTCACAATAACTACGGAGCTTCCAAGCCCCTTCCATTTCGACCAAGGCCGAATTTCACCCCTGGTCGCCACCCCCACCCACCTTACGGCCCGACCTTACCTCATAGACAACCTTTTCCCCAGGGACCCACACCTGGCTCATTTGTAAACATTTTATCATTTTTAAATCAGTTGGATCAAAATCCTTCATTCTCAGAATTCGATGACTCAGATGACGATGACGACTCGGGCATTGTCATAATTAACAGAAGTGAAGAGATAATTCCAGATCGCCGAAATTCCAGCCTGGACAAGAAACCCGAAATTCAAGGCACCTCAAGTAAAGCGTTGCCAGCAGGTCTGAAGACGACCACAGCCAAATTTGATGAAAATGCTTCCAGCTCTACCCCTCCAGCGACCATAGAAAAATCAGAGCCAAATTTACCCTTGATGAACTCAGGTGAATTAAAAAATGAAGATGACGAGGAGGAAAACGCTGAAGATCCTCTGCGTCTAAATACCCGGAAACCAAGAGTAGGAGGAGGAGAGGTGTAATGACTTGTTCCAACAATCACATATTCCTCGTCATTATTATTATTATTTAATTTTTTGTACCTGCTAATAACTATAATCCACACATTAGACAAAGGACATTTCGTGTTATATGGGACTATTGAACTCAAGTTCCACACTTGCAAACTTCAATTAACGTTTTTTCAGGGGAGTCGGATTTAAGTGCATTGTAAAAAGTCCGGAACTTTTAGCCTTGGAGGGACAACTATTTTTTTCTCGTTAATTACAGACATGGAAGTAACAATAAAAGTTTCGGATGGTGAGATTAACTTAAGCAGGTGATGACCATTAGTTATAAATTTTCTTCCAATTTCACGCAATGTCCAAGTTTGGTACACGGAATAAAGGCAAGAGTCATCTACACCTTACAAAAATTAGAAGATTAAAAAAAGCGGAAATGATGTTGAGATAACAGGGACAAAAAGAAGGCGGAGTGTAAATAATTAAAATCAAGAAATTAAGCATATAAATTTTTTTGTGCTAATTGGCATAAGCTCTGCGGCTAAATAAGAAGAATGATTCAAAATAGCGGATTGCAAAATAGCGGATTCTTCGAGGAAGAAAAGCGTAGAGACGACGGTGTGCCCTGTGACACGTCTATTAATAGCCCCACTCTTCATCTTTGTATTTTAAAGAGATCGAATTTGCTATTTTAAGCTGAGCACACGGCTTTCCTCTTATCCGGCGACAAAAATCCGCCTCGTTCGATGATCTTCCTTTGAAAACTTTTTTTTTTGAAAAGTGGAAGTAGAGTGCAAGACGGAAGGAAGTGTGTTCTGTTTGTTTGTCTAGAATTCTTGAAGAGATAAATTCCCATTACAAGTTTTCATAGGATCATATTTTAATTCGTAAACAGAGATTAAGAGCCTCGCATTTTCCCTTTTTATGTAACAGATTGAGCTATTTCAGCTTTACAGAAAGCAGAATCTGTATTGAGAAGACAGTGTTTTTTATTTGAAAATGGAATTGGAGGGATTGGAAGTAGAAAGAACAAAATGTGAAGTTTGCATAAGTGGGTGTAAGCAAGTGACGACATTTACGCTTTCACATGTTGGGTTATTGTCACTAGTAGTTTGCTACTGCTTAATTGGGGCTGCCATGTTTGAAGCGCTTGAAGCAGAAAATGAAAAATTAGTAAGATGAATAATTCTTACTGGATTTTATAGAAGTAAAAATGAATTTTCAAAAGCTGGATTTTTTGACAGGTAAAGCAAAACATGACAAAAATTCGAAAGGCAGTTGCCCATGACCTTTGGAATCGGACACAGACGCTGACCGTGATCAAGCCTGAGAACTGGACAGCGTATGCTGCTGATAGGCTCAAGGTAAGAATTTATAAAAAAATTAAAAATCTTAAGATAGGAGGAAGGATGATCTAAATTTTGCTTGGATGGATTTTCTTCGTCAGATATTTGAAACTGAGTTGGTGAAAGCAATGAGGACTCAAGGATGGGACGGATCTGAAGATACAACGAAGCAAAACTGGGATACGCTTGGAGCGCTGTTTTACTCTATTATAGTCATTACTACTATTGGTAATTGCGGTTATTTCTGAAGAATTTTTCAATACGATCATACGAAATTCCAGGGTACGGGCACATCGCTCCGAAAACAATGTGGGGAAGAATCGTAACTATTTTCTACGCCATTATTGGAATTCCTCTAATGGTTGTCTGCTGGTCACATATTGGAGACTTTTTGGCCAGCTCCTTCAGGGTCATTTATTGGAAGGTATAAGCATTCTACTGCACCAGATCCGCGTTTGAAAAAAAAACTTTAAAAAATATTTAAAATGAAAGGTGTGCTGCTACATTTGCACAAGAAATCCAACTCCTTCAGAACGGGCTGGAGCGGCCCGTTCACGCCAAAAAAGCTTCCGATCCAGAGGCCCAGGGTAGGAATAAAAATCCAAAAATCAATTCAAGCCTAAATTTGAAATGGGTTTTTTAGAAGTGTGAGAATGAAATCCAGATCAATGAGGAGATCAGCCAGAACATCGCAGCGATCTGCAGACTCTGCTCTATCAGCCGACTCCGTTCGCTCAGTGGCATCTGACCCTGGACTGTAAGTTCTTTGAATTAGACAGTTGAAAAATGGGATGTAAATGGTGCATTGTAAGTTACAGCGTCCACATGCGTGGGTCCATGAAATCGCCGCATCGGATGAATTTAGGTCCCCAGCGGAACCACCCTCATTCTTCCACGTTACCACGCACGACCCAGCCAAAATCCATAGGTCACCCAGCACGCTACGTAACTCACTCAGCTCAACTAAATTAAAAGCAATTATTTGATCGAATTTTTTTTCAGCGATCAGCAAAATCTGAAGAGCCTGAAATGTACACCGCTTCGTCACCAGCAATGAAGAATTTGCCAGTTCTCTTCAACAGATATGCAGAAGATGTACATGGAAGGTCCTACTCCCCGGGTATACTTGAGCCAACAATGGAATTTGAGGATGAGGATGTTGAGGAGGAGGAAATGCCGATCCCAAGGGCAATGCTGTCAAGGAGCAGGGCTCGAAATACTCAGCAATCTGGACATTCTCACTCCCCCAGATACGTATGTCATTACAAGTGACTACGGAGCGGGATAAACATTTTTCTTATTTTTCCTCCAGATCCCACCCCCTGAAGAGCTTGAGTACTGGGATGAGGAGGAAGATGAGGAAAGCTATGATTTTGATGAATCTGAGCAAGAGCGATTTGATCGCCGGCCGGTTCCAATATGGCTCTGCTCATTTTTAGTTATTAGTTACATTGTAGGTGGGGCTTTTCTATTTAGCGGTTGGGAAGGATGGACTATCTTGGATTCGGCCTACTTCTGCTTCATTACTCTAACTACCATTGGTTTCGGAGATTTCGGTAAGTTTTTATTATTGGTCCAATCCCACACAACGGTTCTAATTATTATGGTTATCTTCAGTTCCAGCGCAAAAATTCACTACAAATGCTGAGGTAAGATTTCTGAAAAAGCAAAACAGTTGAGTTTTGATAAAATCCGGCTTGAAATCTTTAAAAAACTATTTTTTAAATTTAGGTCAGTATTGCCTTGTGTTCACTTTACCTACTTTTTGGAATCGCTTTGCTTGCCATGAGCTTCAACCTGGTTCAGGAGCAAGTAATCAATGCCTTTAAGGATTTAGCGATGAGACTTGGAATTATTTCTGAAGAGGACGAAAGATAAAATTCCTCAATCATAGCATCTCAAAAATTTTAAAATTTACATAGGGAAAACCAAAGTTGAAAAAAAGAAGTTAATAAGAATAAAACTCAGAAATTACAGCAAAACCAAATAAAAATGCGAAAAATAGTTTGAGTAATTAAGAAATACGACTTCGCTCCACGATCAAGTTGTTAACGATTATTTTACATACTGAATTTTAAAATAGAAACTGCGTATTCACCTTCAATCCGATTCACAACATTAATCATTCCAAGAACTTTGGGTAAATTATTTGGAATGAAGCTTTTAAAAACAGCAAGAGCTCTTGTTCAAAATCAACAAAGATT
>JABASM010002788.1:0-10324 GCA_019776545.1 Brachystomella parvula | reverse complement strand
TATAAACCCTTGCTAGAGTTAAGCAGAAGAACTCATTTCCTATTTTTGAACTTCGAATAAACTCTCTCTCTCTTAGCTATTGGTGACACGATTGGAAAACCTCATACTTTATCATTCTTTTAATCCGAAATGAATTCTGTCAGAGTCTCTAGAAAGAAATGGGAGTTTTGCTTTTTTCGCAGCAGGAAGTAGAGAACCTCACCTTCATTTAAGGTACTGCTCAACTGAGGTGTGTATTTACTTTGGTTTTTTGGCGGTTTTGATTGTCGACGTCGCTGGTGATCTGAAGATGAAGAAGAATTGTACACGATCTTTTTCTTTTAAATTATTATTATCGTATTCTTCTCTCCTTAGTTTCTCCCCATTGTTTTTCAAGGGCCACACAGAAGGATTACACGTTTTCCGTCATGTATCCCAATTCCAACGTCACTCACCCTGCAAATTATTAGGGCTTCATCCTCCTACTCAAAATTTATGTTTCATTTTCTTCATCCGATTCACAATTACTTTTCAGAGTATTGAACTTTCTGATTGATTTTTGGATTTGGCTTCCGCAGGAAATCAATTTCATAGATTTGGCGGAATAAATGAAGTTTAAATTATTTCGAATCGGATTTTTGTGGTTAAAATTGAGTTCCTCACGATTGCTCAGGAATTTTGAATTTATTTTCCGGCAGAAAAAGTTACATTCCGATATAATTTTTTTTTGGCAGCGAGTAATTTTTGTTTCTACTCAACTGTATTTTTAGTTTAAAATTTTGGCTGGCTTTCACTTACCCTTGACGTTTTTTGAGGAGAAGGCGTAACTTACGCCTCCTTCTCCTCACCCGCTTACGCCGCGTAAGGGGGTGAGGAGAAGGAGTTACGGAGTAACCTTAGAAAAACGTCAGGCGAGAGGAGTGAGGAGAAAAAGAGGAGGAAAAAGTAAAATGAGGAGGAGTTGGAGTGGAAATGAGGGGAAAATGAGGTAAGGGTGAGGAGAAGATGAGAAGAAGAGGAAGAGGAAATGATGAGGGGAGAAGAGGAGGAAGAGGCGAAGAGGAGAGAATGAGGAGGAGTGAAAAATGAACAAGGCGAAAATTAAACGGAACTCAAAATTCGTATCTTTCGACATAAAAATAAACCGTGCAAGACGGATGTATGGAAAAGCGCGAGTGTACCGGGTGAACCAGGCTGAAGCAGTACTGAACCAGGCTGAACCATAAGGACGTATGCACCATAAGCACATTTGCACCATAAGCCCACTGAGTACGAACTGGCCGTTGGCTAATTGTACAGGGTCCTTATAGTTAAGTCCGTGTAACTTTCTCCAATCTCATTGTAACTCCCATAAGAAAACTTTCTCCACACGGACTTAACTATAAGGACCCTTTACTGTGTCTTTTTTGAACAGATATTTAACCACGCACCGATGTATCCAAAGTGGGAAGTAAATGAACACTCGAAAAAGGCATAGCACTGCCCCTATGCCCGTTGTACCCAAAAAATTTGAAGACATTTTTTGCTGCGCGTCTGGGTTATCCTCAGCAACTAAAAATTTGGGAAGGTTTAAGATACTTGGTTATAGTGTCCCAAAGATTCAAGGAGGCCAAGTTTTGATTCTAGTCATGGAAACTGCCGAAGTGAGAAGAACAGCAATAATCAGAAGAGGAAAGCTTAAAAAAATATCAACTACTGGAAACTGGAAACGTGAGTTTTGGCCTCCACGACCAAACTAGAATTATGGATTGATTTTCTGTATAACGGAAGCTTATAGGAAGATCCCTCCTGAGCGAAGGTAATGGTACTTTCCGCAAAAATGATATGGACTGAGGTCAACCTTGTACAAAAGCTTTACTATCACCAATCCTTAATATTATCCTCGCAGAACTTGCTTCCTTTTATCTGCACCCTCTCCCAGGGTCCAAGAAGGCTTTTAAATGCCTTTTACCACTGTCGTCATAAGATGTCTACTTGGTATCTTTTCAAATACTGAATTTTTGAAGTCAGAAAACTATGTGAACTTCTCCGGATTGTGATGGGAAGGAAGCGCTATGCCGATAAAAGTGGTTACTGGGAGTGGGAATCGAACCCACATCCCCTAGCTTTACCGGGCTAGTTGCTCTACCACTGAGCTATCCCACCACAGTTATCGGCATCTCTCTACTTTCCTCTCTCATTCCTCATAGGATGCTGCAGATACCAGAGCTGGATGCAGCAGATACCACCATTAGGAGGTGAGCAGTGTGCAGAGTACCTAGGAGTAACAGGGATACAAGTTGCAGGGAAAGGACCTCGGCACAAAACATTAGGAAAGCTGTCCCTTAAAACTTCAAAAGAAAAATTGCGAACTAAACTCAGTTTTCAGCGTAAAATCGAGTGGCGAAGATGATTTTTACAAATTCGAATTGGTTTGACCTTTGGAGGTCACCAAATGTCAGCTCCTTGGCGTCACGGTTCCAGACAAGCGATAGGTCAATCGAAATCCCTGCATTACTTGATTCCAAAAATATACTACGTCTGACCTTTTGAGCTACATTGTAGCTCATGGGCGCTAGAGTTCACTTAACGTTCAGTGTAAGGTGTGGCGACCCCTACTGGCCAGAGCTCAAAATGCCGAATGTGGTATTTTTTGGAATCTGGAGGCAAGAGCTTTCGACTGACGTATTCCTTGTCCAGATTCGTGTGGTCAAGGTGCCGAAATTTTGTTACCTCCTAAGGTCAAACCAATCGGAATTTGGAAAAATGGCTTTCGCCAATCGACTCTACGCTGAAAACTGCGTTAAGGGCACAAGATTTTTTTCAAAGTTGCCGTCGTTCGTTTTGATTTTTTGAAAAGGCGGCTCTTGATGCTTTATTTGGATACCTTTCCAGAGTCCTTCTAAGGGAAAGAAAAATCAGAAAAACGTTAGTTTACAGCCTAACACATTAATGTTTTTAGCTACAATCTTGAGCTCCGGTTTATGGTATCCCTTCAGTTAATTCCTCTTCTAAGCATCCGCCTAGTTTGTTGGTTGACTCTTGGTCCAACTGGGTAGCTATCCAAAAAGTGAATTTTCCGTTGTAAGTAAGCATAGAGACATAAATAGCTGGAAAGACAGAATTTCACAGAAAAGCTGTTAATCATATAGGTTTCCAAAATAATTTTTTTAGGATAAGGCGGCCAACCTGTTGCTGGGTTTGGAGGCATGAAGTGATTCACGGATGTCACCCGTTTTCCAAATATTGTAAATGTTGAATTAACCCCAGGAACGATGGATATGAATATTGAAGGCTTTAGAACTCTCCTTACCCCGTACCGTTTCATCCACAATGGGTTAATTGCATGGTACTTTGACACCAAAGTATCGTTTATCCCAATTAAAGGTAAACTTTCAACCAGCGCTGTATGTACTTCCTTCGGGCTTGTCTGGTCCCTTTGGAGTTTTACCTGGGCATATTTGCTGAAAACGTTGAGAGAAAATTGTAAGCTCGGTGAAATTCCGCAAATTCATCCATAGCTCTTCTCCGATATGAAAAACCTAGTAACTCAACAAATTGGATAATACCGTTTGCCTCAGGAGTCTTTGACGCACCAAAGAATTTATGAGGAGAAAAGACACACACTATACTTTATATCCCACACACCAGATGACAGCACTCCTTACAGAGTACACACGTGCCAAGGAGCCAAAATCAGAGGATGCGTTCTCCCCCGTAAACTCCGCCAGCTTTTTTGTTTACAAAGTCAGCTGGAGAGAAAAACGAGGAAGGAGAGGGAGGAAGAAGCCTATCCTCGCCACGCGTTTTTTCTGACCCCCTACCCTTTCCCGTTGCTTTCGTTTCCCGCCGATTCTAGTAGCGTCAGTCACACTCCCTTTTGATTCGCTGAAACGAGACAATAGAAAAAGTCACATTCTCTTCTCATTGGCCACCATTGCCGACCAGGGGATCGCGGCTACTTGGCACGTGTGTACTCCGAAGGAGTGCTGCCCCCTAGTGTGTGCTTTATATCCCCTCGCTGCGTCTACAGTGGATGGACATACAGTTTATAGTATATACGTATTCCCTTATAAATGTTTTAATGCGTTAAACCACGAGGCAATCCGTATTGCGCCTAGAACTAGGCCCCTAATCTTTTACTGAGGTTATATTTACCTGCAAGGCCAGAAATTATTTTTAGTTTTATTTTTTGTGTGTGCTTATTTACCCTCGGTTATGGACATATTACCTTTCGATCAATCCTCCGAGCTTTACGGGGTTATTAGGGTTTATCATCTCATTCGGGCCTACGAGGATAGTAGGCTAATCACGAAGATACAGCCTTGGAGTCAGTACCGCTGTCCTCCACTACCACCTCTAGGGGTACAGGAAAACCTGCAGTGCAGGAAAAACCCATTCCGTGATATGTGGGGCCAGTGGGAATCGAACCCCCTTGACGCTCGTCAGACTGCAAATGCACTACCGATTGAGCTACTCAGCCATCCACAAGAAAGGTTGTCAACGTTAAAGCTGGCGCAGGCTGTACGAATACAGGAGCCGGACTTGGATTTTACACGATTTTGGAAGTGCGATAAGTTCAAGGCGCGCTGTCTAAAAAATCTTAAATTTGGCAAGCGTACTTAGCATGTTCTCTTACGGAATCGCCATTTTTTAAGTTAACAGTTTTCGCTGAGCTGTCAGCGACGCTGAAGTACGACCCCTGTAAATGCGTTGACAAGAAAGTCTGTATAACACGTAAGTTTATGGAGAGGTGCGCAGGCAGACAAACGCCGCTTTCCGAGTGGCGCTAATTTTACAATGTCTAACATGCTTTGCTCTTCCCCATAAAGTTCGCACTGTCCCTTATCATACCCATCTACGGTAGACCGTTTTTGGTAACCTGTCGTCATATTTAATATTCCGTATGCCTCCGCGCAAAACAATTTTGAAAATCGCGGTGCTAGCTTCCTATAATCAACTAAACTATAATGAATCTTTCACGTAAATGTTTTATAGGGTAGCTTACAAATCGTTTTGCAGTGGTCTGTTTTTGCCTCGTGTTGGAGACGGTGTCGTAATCGTAAATGGGAAGACCGTAAGTTTAGAGTAGAACCCGGACTCCTTCAAGGCTCGCGTAATAGAGCTAACGATGAAGGAATTGCAGCTCACTTTCTCTTGCTTTGCCTTTCCTCTAATAATTGCAAATTCTAGTTCCTTTGATAAGAACGCTGTGTGCTGGGTTGTCAAAAATGGGAGCGAACTTTTTCTTAATTCTTGTAACTTTTTCAATCCAGTATAAATCCATGAGAGTTTTCCACACCAGTTATTCGGTACGGGAATAACAACTTGTGGCTGGGGTGGCGCGAAGGACTCAGGAAAATCGCTACACTCTAGAAGCAGTTGTAAAATCGAAATCCCGTCGGCGAGAACGTGGTTGAACTTGAATATTATGTACGAATCTGGAGTCTTCCATGAATCTGTAAAAGAATCAGTGTTAAAATTTTTTCAGAGAAATTCGAAGCGCAATATTACCCCTCCAGGCGAGGGTAACTTCAAAGTTGGTGGGTTACTTATAGGCTACATCGCGCATATCACCGTACAGAGGGCTGAGAGGGGAAGGGGATGAAAGGTATTGCCTCTTGGAATGCCAGCCGGGCCACTACGTCATTCTTAACGTTGCTGCACAAGTAAACCTCCAGATTTATTGCTCACCCTCCTGATTCTTGTATCGAAAGTAGAGTAATGGACCAAGGGCTCCTTTCCTTCACAAATTCCTTCAGCGCATTTTCATATACCCAGTCCCGAATTTTACCCGTCGTCTTTTTGCTCTCTATGTGATTCCCAAGCAAAAAACCTGGGTCATTTTCCCATATTGGGACGCCCAGAAATATCCTCATGCACTTCTGCAACTGAGCATACTCTTTCTTTGATAAGATTCTCTCGCAAAGCCTTTTTTCCATTTCAGGTGGTGCAATCGACCCGTCAACTTTTATTTGAACGCTCACGTTGAATACAGGGGTGTAACCTTTTTTGAGTACGAACAGACCGCTGGCTAACTGTATTGTGTTTTTCCTAAACAGATATTTAACTGTACACCGGTGTAACCAGAGTGGGAAGTAAATGAATACCCAAAACATGCAAAACACTGCCCCTGTGCCTATAGTACCCAAAAAATCTAAAGGCATTATGTTCGTTAGGCTGAATTTTTTTTATAAGCTGAAAATGTGCGATTGATAAATGGATGAATAATTTTGAAAACTAATGGAAGGCAACTTTTAACTTTATAGTCTATCTCAGAAAAAATGAAGGTTCTTTTCCCTTTTTCTGCTGGGTTTTAGCAGGGAGGGTAAGGGAAAAGAACCTTCATTTTTTCTGAGATAGACAATAGTCAGTGAACCTATCAAAACTAAAAGGACCAGTAGTTAACAATGTAAAGCCTAAAAATATCAATAGAAACCCGATGGTAACCGGAAAATGGAAATGTGACTTTGGAACCTTCTCTAGAAAAGAATTGCGAGGGATAGGTTTTCTGTTTTCAGAAATTACGGCGATTATACCCTCAGACGGAAGTAGGAAAAAGGCAACGGACCTCGTTCGTAGCCTTTTGAGGTTTTCCTGGTTTTCATCATCCTTCGGTTTTTCGAGTTTTGGTACGTTTTTCCGTATTTCCATATTTCCTTATTTTCTCTGTTTTCCTATTTCCTTATTTCCCTATTTCCGGCTTCACGGGCGGCCGGCCGGACCGGACACTTGCTTTTATTATTGTTTAATGGGCCAGAAATCGAAAATTTCTAAAACTTCACCGATCGCTTTGAAACTTAATAGTGATCAACTAGGGAGCCTAAGGAAGTCTCATACCAAAAATCAAGTCAATCCGACCAACCGTTGCTGAGATAAACGTGCTCGGAGGGACGTCCGGACGGCCGGACGGACATTGCATTCGCATGAATAGCGCTCGCGCTATTAATACGCAGGCTTCCGCAGAATTGAGGGGGTTTGAGTGTCCCTGCTTAGCGCACTGGGCAAGCAGTTGTGACTCTACTTGTGACTAAACTTGTCGGTACAAACTGGGTAGTGTAATTTTTCTGAAATATTATAGAATTTCAGAACGAGCGGAACATTTGAAGCAATGTTAGATAGTTAAAAGGCTGCGGTACTCCTCCTCCTCGTCTCCTCACTCGCTCCTCATACCCTCCTCATTCAATCCTCGTAACCTTCTCATTCACTCCTCACCTCCTCATTATCTCTTCCGCCCCTTCTATTTATTTCCTCCTCACCTTTTCATCTCTTCCTCACCCCCTCCTTGCTCCTCGCTCCTCCTCCTCAAAAAACGTGAAGGATAGGTAAAAATCAGCTGAAATTTTTCTAGAGAATGACTTCTGAGTGCACAGCATCGTGCCGTTGCACTGGAGATAGTTAGGAGGCGGGGTTAGGTGGTGATACGAGTACATTAAAGACGAAAGCGATAAAAAAGGCCGAGGAACCGTTGTTAGTAGAATTAAGTAGGAAAAGTGTATATAAAACTTAATGTAATGTAATATGGTAAATAAGTATGCAATGGTCGACTTGGCATCTGGTGCTCAGCGCTCTCTTTCTCCTTTTCTCTCTCTCTCTCTCATCTTGAGAAATGATGGGAATTGCGATTCGTCCTCCGTCCTCAAGTCGACGATGGGCTTGGAGATGATGTTGATGGAAATTCAGATCACGGAGTGGCAATATGGAGAGAAAGGGAAATAAGATAGGAAAATAGAGGAGAAGAATTTTCCTTTGTAGCTTTTTTCCATTTCTCAGAAAAGATAAAGGGAGGAGGAGAGGAGATGATGATGTCAGTCCTGAGCCTCTAATTTATTCTCTCCACTTTCCCCATTCTTTTTTTTTCAAGTGAAAGGAGGAGAGGAGAAAATCCCAAGCTACTTTCTCTTGTCTTAGGCGATTCCTTGAAAATGGCTTTGGTTCTTCGGTACCCAGTTTATCTTTGGATGGTTCCTTATCAGAACATATGCTTTTATTACTACGGCCCTAAGGAGAGGTGAGCCCTTTTCTCCTCAAAATAAAACTACCATCTGCCCGTCCACGTTCTAGACAGAGCCGTTGGCGGCTGAGTCAAATCTCTTCAGAGAAAATTCTTGATTAGACCGAAAAAATCTTTGATTTTTGGGAAGAAACTTTTTCCAGGCAACACTTTTTGCGTGTCCATTGCAAAATAGAGTTTTAATTTTATTTTCGAATTTTTTTAATAGGCTAAAAAGTGAAAAGGGTCTATTTTTTTCCCGAAAAACCCCGCCTTCATATTTGGTTTAGAGGTAAGATTTCGGAGAATCTCAGAATTTGAAGTTGCGCGGGTCCAAGCGTTCCTTGCTAGTTTTTCAGTATCTTCGGAGAAAGTTGCGGTCGTAAAATTTCTTAAGGGACTTTCTCTTTTGGTGAAAGCATTCTGCTGAGTCGTCAGTGATCAACAAATCATCTCAGGCATTCGAAAGTCTTAGAAAGATAAACGGAAAATTGAGCCAGGCTTGGAAATTCCTTCCCTTTCTCATAAAATTTGGAAAGTAGAACTTAAATTGACTAGTTTCAGTAGACGGGGCACTGAGAGGAGAAAGGAGCTAGAGAAGTTGACGTAATCCTTGAGGGGGTTTAGAGAGGAGCTGAAGAGATGTCAAATGGTCCGAAAGTTAGTTGAGGGTATTCTACTTCCTATCTTACCCTCCCTTTATTCTATAGCTATATACTCAATTTCTCTGGTGAGAGTCCTTTCCTTTCTCCTATTGTGACGAAATGAGTCAAGATTACTTCTGTCTCCATAGGCTTCCTCAAACTTCATCATTTCATGCGAGGCAGGGAAAAACTTTCTCCTCAAATCCAATTCATCATTCCGTCTTATACTTTCTCCACGCATATTTTCCAGTTTTCTATCCACGGAAGCCAAGGATCAAACTCCGAAGAAAATACTCTCACCCTCCCTCAATGAATTCTATCCTCAAATTTATTGCATCTACAGAGCGATGGCTTCGGCTAAAGGCCTAATCCTCACTCTAATTATTTTTTCACTCTACTAAACTAAATCCTGCATCTAGATATTAACCGCTTAACAAAATCTACCATGAAAAATTCTGTACAATTTGGTGAGAGCACCAAAATTCTCTTTTTTTTTTTAAAGTTTGGTACTATTTTCTGCTTGAGTAATTTTCAGTGGGAGTGAATCGCATGATTTCAATTGAAAATATGATAATTTGGAGCAACACTCTGTTTTCATGGTTCTGAAAATCTGGAGCCTTAAGAAGAATTTTCTATTTTCTGGAAATGTGAGAAATTAAAATTGTAGAGCCTGTGTTGATCCAGGCGGCTCCAGCGTGTCCATATTTTGAAGTCCACATCCTCCTTCTCTCAAAAATCGCCTTTTTCGCTTTGATATTCTCCAGAAACAAGAATTTTTGAGAGGGAATCCCTGAGGAATTAAAACCATGTTTTGGCTACGCCCTTTGAAATCTTGAGTTAAAGTAAATAAACAAGCGCTTGTCGGCTATCCAGTTGAGAATTGAAAAGATCCTTCAGTCTTCACATATTTACAGCACACTTCATCTTCTCCTTTTGCGGCAGATTACATTGGAAATGAGTGTTAAGCGTCTCAAGTTTTTAATTCTGGGCTCTGACATTGCGCCAGTCGAAATCTGGGTTTGACGAAAAAATAATGAATTCTCAAACTTTTTATGATTTTTTTTCAAAGTTATTTTCAAGGGAATTCTTTACATTTGCTTGCCTACCGCTAAGCCCTTTGCTTCCGAATTTGAAACGATGCTAACAATGGACATTACCTGAAAAGGCTTTCCCATCAGCTCATCCTTTTGTATTCTTCTGTCACAAGCTGAAAAAAAACTGACACATTTCCTAGTTTGAAAAAAAAATCTTATTGTGTATCTCGTCACCAAATGAGAATTCACACTCATTTGGACTTTCATCTGTCAAATCAATCATAGCAACTTCCTTCAAATATTTTTATGAATCTTTGAATGACAGTGTAGCAGTCAAAAAAATTGTTCAACTGAACCACACCGACTTAGTTGCAATTAGCATAAAACTTAATATTTTAAATGTTTATTTTATGCTGATAATTTAACACCGTAAATGCAAAACATTTTAATACTTAAATGCCTAAAGAGGGAACTGTTTTAAAACTGAAATTAGTGAAATAATTTATCGTGAAGAAAAATCAGCCAAAAAAATCAATCAGGTTGAAAAATGGAAATTCAGAAATCAAAACTCCAAGAAACAGAAAAAAAAATAACCTACCGCAAGCTAAGGTGAGTTTTTCCTATCATGTACGTTTTCATGAGAAGGAGGAGGGTTAGTTTTAATGCAGGGAGTGAGCTAAGAAGAGGAAGGAGGG
>JABASM010002787.1:0-10326 GCA_019776545.1 Brachystomella parvula | reverse complement strand
TAATGGCTCCCAACACAGGCGCCATTGGCAGCTGGGAAAAATTGTATATTGCTTTGGATCTAGTGCTGAGTTGATTAAACCTAAATTCAACTTAGAAGTCGCTGGTCACCCCTGACCCTTCCCTCTTTAGCCTAACCATCAGTCGGCTGCTACGGCTAATATCTGGCTTTTAGAACTACCTCGTCTATTTATGGCTTAGTTTCTCCCGAAGGTGCAAATGATTCGTGTTCGCTATGCATCCACTTCCCGTCCTTCGAAATTGCTGCCATATTTTTCTAAATGTAAGCCGAAAGTAACCAATCTCAATTTCAATTTCTAACCCCGAAGTTTTTCACTCAACGATGGATCTTTAAACCTGCGGAAACAGTCTAGCATTTTTCAACGAATTTTAAGTTTTCTGACTGGCTTTATTTTCCACCCAACCCACGCTTTAGCTATCAGTTTCTTCAGTTTTTATGCAGCCCTGCCCTGTGCAAATACGAGCATTCAAAAAATGTGTGACAGCATTCGTGGCAGAAATCGGCAACAATTTTAAAAATTTTTGTTTTCCACCGACGGAATCGTCCAAGGTGTCCACGGTGGCAAATGACCCATCGTGATTAAATCATAAGGAAAGATTAGTAAAGGTCTAAGGTTGACCTGATGGTTCCTCTGGGCTGCGAAAATTTTACATGAATTAATTAAATTATAGCTAATGAACATTCAAATATTGGCCAAAACTCCTAAAATTTTCAGGAAATATCCAGAGCTCATGAAGTTTCAGGGAAAAATCTCGAAATTCCAGGATAACTACACAAGGGAATACTCGAGAATCAGTAGGGGTAATTCAGAAGTCGGTGCAACAGGCAATGAGAAATGCAGGTCTGCAATCTGACTCCGTCGGTGTTTTATGCTTGCTAGAAGCTTAGTTTTCGTGAAATTCGAAAATTCTTTTTGATTTCCTATCATCGAAATGCAGGGCTTAACTAAGAAATGAAGGAAACAAAGCTTGATGATAATGCTGGCTTTTTCCTTATGCAAAATCTGCCTGTCGAATCTCGACCTGTAAAGAAGAGTAAAAGTATAACTGTGCACCCCATGACATAATAAGAACGGAACAACAATAGGAGTTTTCACTCTCACCTTTATGAATGCAGAAATCCTTTTATGATTATGATTGTGAGTAGTGATATGATGAATTCCACGTCTGATTGGGTGTGGGAAAAAATTCCATCAGGGGGTCCGCATAATATAGTAGTGGACGAGGGTTGAAGGAACGGCGAGATGGATGGCCTCCACAAGATAAATGTTAAGTAAGTCTGCTCCCATTTTGGGATTTATTAGCACAGTACTTTACTCTTAAAACTAAAACTGATGAACTGAAGAATGGAATACCCTACCCCTCTAATAATACTAGCCTCTCCTGCATTGTTAGCAATTACTCCATTCATTGCTCTACAATTGACGACTGGCTACCTTAAAAGCAGTAGGTTTAATTACTCTTCCCTTCATTTGACAGTTGTGACCTGAGCCAGAATAATCAAGCGTCCGACTGCTAAAAAGCGGCAGAAAGCTAGAAATTAGTAGCTTAGAATTAGTTTTGCTGAAGGTCCCATCAGAACTATAGAATTTTGGAGCGTAGCAAGGCGTTCAAAGGTGGAGTTGAAGAAAGTGTAGCGGAAGAAAATCCGATAGAAATCAATTTGGAAAACCTCTGGAAAATCCCTGAAAAACTCTTTCCCAGCTATATCAATGAAAATGAGAAAGGTAAGAACATTAAAATCGCTTCTAGTGCTTTTCAGTTTTCTAACAGTGACTTCTATCGTATTCCTTTTCATCGACCGGTTCTGCCTGGCTGTGTTTATTCAGAGTTGCCTGTCTGTCTCGGAGCAAAAAATCTGATAATTCAAAAATACGAAACATTTTTGGAAAAGTTGAATTTGAAAATTTAAGAAGCTGAAAAAAAAAACAATCAGTTAAAGAATTCGAATGTTTTGAAATTTTTTAAAAAGGATTCAAATCTGAGAAGAAAATTCAAGCATTTGATTTCTCAAGCATTTGATTTCAATTGAAGCGTCTGATTTCGAGAATTAAAAAATTCAAGAATTTGAATATTTCAAAAATTTTAAAATTCCACAATTTGAAACGTTTGGAAAATTTTGAATCTGAAAAGCTACGAATAGAAATGTTTCGAAAATTTTTAAGTTTAAGAATAATTTGAAAAGAAAATACTACAAGAATTCAAATTCGATAATTCGAAAATTTTAAAAATCAAGAATTTGAATTCAAGGATTCGATTTTGAGAATTAGAAATTCAAAAAATCAGAATGATTTTTGATTTTTAATGAATTTTGAGCGATTGAAATGCAATTGAAATTCGATTCAACTGCCATCTGACTAACTCGGCAAAAAATTCGCCTTTGTCGGTCCTCTTTGCTTTGCGCCTGCGCTGCGCCACTTTGTTGTACAAAACACTAATCCTGAATTCTAATTTCAATTTTGAAAAATAATTTCCAGCATTTCATATTCCTACTGAGCTTGAGTGTATTCCTCTTGGCTACAACAGTGAAAGCCCAACAATCAAACGACGATACAGGGGAGAAGGAAGAAAGCAACATTCCAAGAAAAGTACTTCGGAAATACAGGATTCGACGACCCGTCATTGTTGACCAAAATGGAAACCCTGTGGCCGTACAGTCGTCCCCTCAAAGACTTCGAAGAGTACGTGTAAACAAACCCCAGGAACAGCGACTCCCAACATCTACTCAGCATCCTGGTAATTCGCTACTCAATCAGAACTATCAAATCCAACAGGAGCAACAATCGCTGATTTCTCAGCACCAGCCTCAGGTAAGCATTTCTCATTGTTCTAAAATCTTACACCAATGAAACGATAAAACGCTCCTCCAGTTGCCAGTTCCTATATACCTCAAGTTCCTCAACAATGCAAAAACATAAAAATGAAAAAAAATGCGTAAGCCTCCTTTGCTTCAATTTAATCGTCTGCCTTACCTTACTTATGTAACAATGCTAATCTTCTCTTTCGTAAGGCCTCTGAATTAATTGAATTGTGACTTGAGCGGAAATGACAGGAAATGGATGTGATTAAGGAATTCACACGTATGTGTCCTCAATATTTTTTGTTTTGGATCATTTTAAACCATGAATTTTCGATTTTGAAGTCTTAGTTCCCAAATTACCAATTTCAAGAAGATAATTTTGATTTTTATGATTGAAATTGGAAGGGATGAAGATTAGAGGGTGCGGTACGTAAATTAGAGCAGCTCTCCCTTGTTTTTAATTAACCTTGTCGTTATTTCTTGCTTTGCAATTGCAAAATCAAGCCCACCCTCATCCATCTCGGTAAATCTTAATTGATCTACATTTTTCGTCAATTTGCAGGTGATTTACGAGGATCAGTCATCCCAAGTCATTGAACCAGTTAGAGTCGTTCCTAACTATCGCAAGGCCACCCCGTCAAGTACGCGAAGTGAGCTCTTGGCGAATGTCAACTACAAAGACCGTGGAAGTGACGAGGAGACGAGGAAACCTCATGTCGGTACTACAAGGAATTTCAGCCGTATCAATGAAGATGGATCATTTACATTTGGATATGAAGGTAAGAAGTCGATTGTCACCTCTCGTTAGTTTACCTTCTGCAATTCTATTGATTGTAATTAACAGGTGAGGACGGCTCATTCAAGGAAGAGACAAGGGGTACTGATTGCGTTGTCCGTGGGAAGTATGGGTAAGTCATTGGGTGTCATTGACTGTTGACGGACGGTGGACAGGCCCTTGTTTAGTTAACTCAGGTGACAGCTGAGTCGTGAAATTCAGTAGCTATTCTTAGTACTTCCTTTCTTGCTCATTGTTATGTGAATTTGAAAGATAGCGATTTATTAGAATTGGATTGCGTGCTGTGTGAGTGTGGGTGTCTGGTAGTTTCATTTTCACTTCCCTCCTCGTTTTCTTGTCACCGTATCTTACCGTACTGAGTTACGTTTCCTCGTACTACTACCTGAGTAAATAATGACAGTCTGTGATTAATACTGGTGATTAGTGAGGTAAGGTAATAAGGAATAGGAGACCACGAGTACATTCACACTTTTTCACTTTCTGTAACGCAGGGTAATTAGTGGTTTAATTTATTCCTAGTCTCGAGTATTATAGTGGTATGTGTGTGAGTAATTAGATCAAGATTTTGATCGAGAAAAAAACCCATGAGAGTTGACCTACTTTTTGTTTTTCCGAAGGCAAGGGGGTGGAGACCTCAGACTGACGTGGTGGTGGCACTGACCGTTGTTATATTTCTATTTTTCCTATTACGAAATAGTCAATTAGTAATAATTCCATTGTTTTCAGGTATGTCGACCCAGATGGAGTGCGGAGAGAATTTGCCTATGTCTCCGGTAACCCTTGTGATCCTAATGACCCGAACAAAGAAAGTGATGATGGGGAAGGGGGTGAAGATCAGGATGAAAATGCCATACCAGCTATTTCCAGGGCTCCAATTAGTCGGCCACGACGACCAATCATCAATCAAGACGTGAGTCAGAGTTTAGACCAATCAGAACCACCGAGGAGGACGGAGGGAAGAATTCCAGGAGTGTACAGGGCTAGGCTAGCCACTCCAAGGTATGTTCCTAAAATTTAAAAACCAGCTCGCCGGATACATAAAGTCGTTTTCTGGAAAATGAAACTATATTTTTGGTTGTAGAACTTACACGCGCCAGCCAGAGGTAACCACGTTCCGTCCACCGGTTCGAATTCAGCCGACGACTACTCAGTCACCGCCTTTGTTCCACCAGCAGTTACTAGGCCGCTCAGTCAATTCCGCCTTCCGCCCATCCCCTCTAGAGCAATTAACTCCACAGCCATACTCTGAGAGTTTTCAGCCATTGGACGAGAGAGAGGCAAATGGTGCCTTTGATTTTAATCGAGAAATTCAGAGGATCCAAGTCCAAGAGCCACAGCCACAGCCCCCTCAGCAACAACCGCAATTTTTTCCTCAGCTTCAGCAACAGTTCCAACAACCTCAACAGCAGCAGCCTCAGCCCCCTCAGCCACAACCGCAATTTTTTCCTCAACTTCAGCAACAGTTTCCACAACAGCAACAGCGATTCCTATCACAAGCCCAGCCAACCCCTCCGCCAACTCGTTTTGGACCAGGCTCAGTCCATAGATTTCCACAGAGACAATACTTCGGGGGTGCAAACGCAGCATCGCTGATTCAAGAGCACCATTACTCCAGCCCATCTCCTCCAACACCCACGCAGCCACGAACACAACAACAGCGACCGATTCTCAATCAACCGCTGCTATCATCAAATTCGGTCGAATCTCAACTCGACGGAAACCACCGAACGGAGTATGTATTTGATCCAGCGACTGGGAGGTACACATCTGTCCTTGTCCAAAATCCACAACCGCAGTCAGAGCAACAGGAGTTCACTCTCACTCAGAGACTGCGAGGTTTCACACAGTCCCAGCAACCTGCTCAGCAGTTTCAGATCCAGCCCTTTGGACAAGCTCAAGTACAATACTTCCCTCCACAGCCCCAGCAACAGAGGCAGCGCTATCAGCAACCCATCTTTCGAAACCAGTTTCAGTACCAGCCCTCGGCTGGAAGCATAACGGGACTTCATGCTGATGCTCAAGAAGCCATGAGCTCACCCGCAACCGGCCACATTGATGCTTTCCTTAGGAATATCAACGTTCAATCCTAAGTTCAACCAGGCTTGACTGACAAACAAGAAAATATGCATTTCAGATTATTTTTTTTTCAGGCTACTCGACTTCTGTAATTTTTTACCTTAGCTTCTTCTGCGTAAAGCTTAAGCTGTTTTTTCTTATATTTTTTGCCAAAAACTCTCCTTGTCAATAATGAGGCTTCACAAACAACGCCAAGAATAAAATTGTAGTGAAGGCTCGAACGAATCTCAATTAGCAAGTGGCAAAAACTACCTTTTTCACTTGTAAAAAAATTGGAATGCATAGTGGAGGGCTCTTATCGAGTGGGATCAGTGGTTAGGTCAAGATCAGCTTTAATTAAGCGTGACGCTGAGTCAGTATGGTAGTGGTGAAGATTTTGTGAACGTGTGAAGGACAAAAAGTGAATTGAGAATCAGAAGGTAATGCGCATTCCGTGATGAATTTACAAATTCATTCATCAATCTCCCACCTACAGAAAACTTGTCGAATCCCCATCGATAAATAGGATTTTAAATTTGAAAACGTTTCAATTTTTGATATTAGGGGTTTGGGAAAATACTCAGGCGCAAGATGCACTTGGATGGCTTTTTTCAGCTTTTTCGTTGGTTCAAATTTTTCTATATTTTCCAAGTTTTATTTTATATTGTTCCTATCCAATAATTTCCTATATATGGAATCTAATATTTCCAGTCTTCTTTTAAATTTTCAAATAATTTTTTTTTTTGACAGGGAGCCTGCTTGGCTATTAAACGGATTTGCCAAAAAATGAATTTTGCAAATCAAAGCGTGACCGAAAATCTGAACCTGAATTTCGGCATGCGAGTTTTATGCGTCATAGGGTCATGACTTAATAATTAAGAATTGGAATTGACAAGAATAGAAACTTTGAATTGTTGACGCTGATATTAATCAGAGGGAAAAAGTAAAATCTCTCCCATTTTTCCAACTGATAGCTTTGAAGATAAGAAAAAATGATGAGGACACCGAGTGTCTGACGATGATTAAGTTGGATACTTTCGAGAAATTTGGAAATCAGCGTTCCGTGTCTTCGTCGTCCCCTCCAATATTCCTCTAATAGTCACCTTCCCAGTTCTCACTTATTATTTCCCTTATCTCACCAGTCAACCACAGCCGAATAAATGCCCAAGCACCTCTACCTCCTTGTCCTAAAACCTTAGGTTGTAGCCATGTGTTTTTTGTACGGTGACAATGGGGACAGGAGGGCTTTGCCTAAGATTCCCACAACAATGGAAATTCGTCCAAGATTTAATTCTTTTGTCCCCTCCACCAACTACCACGGATTCGCTTGTACGACGACCGGAAGCACCATTTTCCAAAAAGATTTCAACACAACTTTACTAGTACACCTCATTCTTCTGCTCATTTTATGTTCAGACGTTGTCCACTGTGGAAGTAAACTAGCGAGTATTCAGTCCTTGGAACAATAATCAAATTCCTGATTTTCATAATGGAGAAAGCCATCTTCATTTTGATTTTGGTAAATCCGGAAATATTTTTCGAAATTCAGTAATATGGGTTTTGATTTTTTGGAGTTGTGGGTTTTATTCTACTGTTTCTGGATTTCAGGCTGTCAATTCCTGCATCAGCGCTCCACAAACCGGGATTTTAACGGGCAAATCTTCACCTGAGGAAATTAAAATCTTGAAACAGATTAATCAAGTCGGTGATGACGGAAGCCGCACTTTTGGCTATGAAGGGGCCGATGGATCGTTCAAGTAAGTATCAACCAAGCGCACAGCCATTTTTTTTTCCACGATCCATACGACGCATTGCTGGGAGAAGCTCAGGTTTATATTCACAACTGAAATTCAACACCTCAACAATGTTTTTGGAAAATTTTCTGACAGAAAAATCTACAGTCAGGTCGAGAAAAATAAGTGGTTACACCGCTACTCCGGGCTTTGCATGAAAATAAGGTTTTCGCTTCCATTGGGAATGTGGTTCTATGTAAAAATCCCAAATTTCTGGAAATTCCCAATATGAAAATTAGAAGTTTAAAGGGACTGGGTTGAAAGCCCTCATGCTTTTTTACTATCCAGTGTCGCCTTTGAGTAGAAAACATGAAACCCCTGCGAAATGTCAATTTTGAGACTTTGACGCAGCTGATCTCAAGGGGAATTCATTTTTTCTCGAATAAATTTTTATTTCAACCGGCGTCTATGCTATGCCAAGATTTTAGAGAAATTCTGGTATTTTTTAATAACTGCGGGAAAGGAGGGTATCCTCTGAAACGGAACGAAAAAAGTTCTTGAAAACTCAAAAGTCCCTATGGCGACGACATACGGAGAGGCCCCACTTGCCTGTGAAATGGCTTCATTCCGCCATTTTTCTTCCCTGAGTAATTGAAGACAGAAAGAAAGGGTTTACACAGAGGGCGTAGGCGACTTTCTCTGGAAAAATTCTTTTGAAAAATTTCCCCTCAGCCTAAAATTTTGAAAATTTGTATTCTGGGAGCCCTGTACAAGGGAATGTTTTAGCCATGATGACTGTCTGCTCTACTTTATCAACATGCACATGCTCAAGTCCACATACAATGCTAACGTAGGAAACAATACTGGAGCAGAAATCACATCCGTAATTTTTTCAAAAACTGAGTCTTGTATAGGATTCAGAGCACCCTGAGTTTCAAAATTATTGGCCAGCAGAAACGTATTCCAAACAATTTTGTATAAGGCAAAGGAAAATAGCGGATTGAAACCAATTCACAGGCAGCTGACGCATCTCTGTATGAATCGCTTTTGACCCAAAGGTTTTTAAGTTTCCAATAAAAAACGCGCCTTACATTGGATACCATCCTTTTAAAATAATTTTTGCCCCTTTTGTACTTTTTTAAGAAATCAGAACAGAAAGAGAGAAGAAAAAAAATGTTTTTTTTTTCGCTGAGGACTGATTTCCATTCCTCAGCTCGTAAAGAACGAAGGTTAGGGGAGGCTGGTAATCTATGTGGAGAAATTTAAATTTATCCAGATCTAGAAATTTTTTTGAACGGCATTTACACAGTGAAGAATCCCTCGAAAAACCTTCTTCCAATTTTCAGAGTTGAAACGCAGAGTGCTGACGGAGAGGTCAAAGGAAAATATGGTTTCGTCGATCCATCTGGTAATTTGAAAACGTACGAGTACACAGCAGGGAAGAAGGTAACCCAGGAGGCCTCAGACCCCCAGCAAACTGCAGCAACGGAGACAGAGCCGCAAGTAGTCAAGAAAACCTCACGTGAAGCCCCGCCCTCTTCTGAAGAAGGATCAAGCGGTGAGAATAATTCTGGTGGTACTTCATCAGCTGAAAATGGAAGCTCAGAAGATCCTGGATACAAAGCCTTCGATGAGCGTTCGGAACAGAAGGACGATGGACCCCACTCTGAGCTTTCAAAACGCCAAGGTCAGCTTGGTGGACCGAATGGAGCTAACGGTGGAGGCATTGGATCCCAATATCAAGGACAAGGCCCGAGAGGCCAGCAGCAGCCCTACAATCCAACGGCACAAATCCAAGGAGGACAGTTTCGAGGGCAGTTTGTTGATCCTCGATTCCAGCAGGGTTTTGGCGGGCCACAGTACTCACAATACTTAGGAGGACCTCAGCAGTATCCAATCAGAGGAGATTTCGGACCTGGACCACAGAGCCACTACGTCGGGAGACAGTATCCACAGGGATTAGTTGGAGGTGGGGCTCAGCCACAGTACGCTGGACAAGGAGTCGGGGGCCAGACGCCGTCGACACCATACGTTCCCCAGTCTCAACCCCAATTGAGCCAGAATCAGCTTTCTCAGGATGATGGGTTCGTGAATGGGCCGCCATTGCAATATTTTGGACCGCGAGGACAGCAGCTTGAGTATAGTCAGTCCCCACAAGGAGGTTTTGGTCGACCAACCCAAGGGTTTCAGCCTAGTTTTTACCAACAGCAGCCATACTCATCTCCTGGAGGCAGAGGTCAACAGTTTGGGGGTCAGTCTGGGTTCAGCTCATTTCCAGGCGCTGTGAGTGCAGGAGGACGCCAACCCTTCAACAACGGTGAAAGCAATCAGTATGTTCCCAGTGCGGATTTAGACGGATTCAGTGAAGACAACGATCAGGTTGGAAAAAATTCTGATTCACGCTCACAGTTTTCCTGTTTTATAATTCTGAAAGCGTTGATTTGGGAGAGATCTTGTTTAAACTTTTTTTCAGAAGATTTGAATTCTATTTTAAACGTATTTAAAAATGGTTTTTTAAAAAGGCAATTCAGAATTGATTTGCATAATTATTTTTCCTAGCGCGAAACCTCTGGAAAATAACACATGATTTATGAATTTCAAAACCGGGGTTAAACAAATCAACAAAAAAATTCAGAATAATTCACAAAAAAAATTCAATGTTAAAGAAAACATCCGTTTGAGAAATCTGAAATTAAATGATTTTATTTACAGTGGATTCGAACAGGTACGCTTATGTTCAGAAAGACTGCAGATGCAAAAATTTTACAGAAAAATAATTTTTTATTTTGCTCAGGAAATCCGAACTAATTCAATTTATTTTTTTAGGACGGATTCGTAGATTCCTTTCCAGGTCAAGGTACCTCTGGAAACAAAGCAGAAGCAGCAGACGAGAAATCTCCGGCAGTGAAAACTCCAAATGGCG
>JABASM010002786.1:0-10327 GCA_019776545.1 Brachystomella parvula | reverse complement strand
GGCCGAAACGTCCAATTTCGCAAAAAATTAAAAGGTAATTCATTGTGTGCTACAGTCCTCAAAGTATTTTCAAAATATCAGTTCAGCACACTCACGTTCCGTATTTCCTCTACATGCTGAGAAATATGCTACCCTAATTTTCGAGCTAGAACCAATAGTTTTTGAGATATCGTCGTTTTAAAGAAAAACTGAGCTCTTGTCCGAATTTGATTTTTACCGACTCTTAACTTTCCTTGAAGGTTGTTCGTGGCTTGAGGATGTGGCTGACGATAGTTTTGATTTCATTTTTAGGAATTTGTGCAATGTGCGGAGTGAAGATGGTCCAAACGAAGAATTACAGACAGTCAGCCACGTAGTTCCATCCAGAATCCAGATATACTTCCAAACCCTAGAAAAATTTCTACTCGTCTACCCGTCTTCGTACACTTTACTCCAATCATTAAAATTTTATTATTTTTTATCTTCTGTTTAGAAATAAGCTATGCTAGACTATTTTTAATGTTAGAAATATTTAAATTTAACTAAAGGAAGTTGAATGGGCAGAGTTTCCTCACTCTCAATCCAGTTATTCCTTGATTTTGATTGTTCTGCAACGCTATTTCCAAAAACATCCATTAAAATAATGAAGTTTTACTTGGAAATCAGGTATTAATTATCTTAATTAATTCAAGAGGGGAGACTTGTAAATGGCACAGTTAAAATTAAGATTAGTAAAAATCCAGGGTAAATTCTGCAAAGGATTAATCACTACCTAGGTATTATTGCACTCTAGCCGGCAGTTATTAGAAGGAAAGTGCATCTTCTCAAATATTCCTAGCCACTAACTTATCCCCTACCTTCCTACTTTTTAATTTATTTATTTTTTAATTATATTTTAACTAAAGCCTCTTTTTACGTCATTACAACAGAAAATCTTTTCAAAATATAATTTATCTCTTACTAATCCTAAAATTTTCTCATTTACATTTTTTTGGACGGAATGTTCTAGAAGGCAGGATTTCATTTTCTAATTTTTCAAAAAGAAAATTACTAATCCCTGGTTTATCTTATTAGTCTAAAACGAATTCTAAGTGCTTTTTTGAGCAATTATTTTCTTTAGCTAGTGCTAAATGTTAAATTATTCTAGTACGACGTTAAGGCACGTTCCGGTCTTAATATTTGGAAATTCCTTTCCAAAAACTTTTTCCTACTTACGAGGGAAACCCACGAGAAATTCCTTCAAAATCCGTGATCAACTTCACTGGAGGCGTATTTGAATTTCTCTCACTCGAATTTTGGTTCAATTCCGAAAAATCCTTAACAGGCTTGGTACGTCTACGTGGAAATAAGTATTTCTAAAAGGGGCTTCAATAAAAAAGAAATTTTTTTCGTAATCAGAAAAAGTGGCGCTGCAAATGTTCCCCGAAAACCAAAAATCACGTAGTAGAGTGAAATTCGAAATCTTCTCATTTCGAGTTGGAAAAGTCTGAATCTCGGATTCCGAGGTGTCGCGCCTCTAAACGTTTGCTTGAAAATATGAAAAAAAAATAATTTCGACTTGGTGGCCGAAAATTTACCTTGAAGAAGATTAGCCAGGTAATTTTATGAAAAATATATTCGAAGAGCTCCGTTGTTGGTTTCAGATTTTTAAGCCGGGTTTCGGAACCGCGCTGTGGCTCAGTTTTTGTTTGTTTCGAGGGTGGGTAGCTGAGTATGAAGATTCCCCTGCTGTTTCTTAGGGAGGGGATTAAGCTCTGGCAGAATGGTAATTTGTGTCACTGTTTTCTGTGGTACCGTCATCGTTGTTGAAAAGATTCTTCCGTTGACGTTCTCCTTGGGTGGAGTTGAGGAGAGGCGGAGCTCAGTCGTGTCAAAATGCGTTTCTGTTCTGAAGGTGGGTGAGAGGTTCCTCGAGTCATTCCCGTCGTCTTCATCTTCATGGGAAGAGGCAGAGGGCTCTGAGGAAGAGACCTCCAGTTTCTGATCAACGTAGATCCAGTTGTCGAAGCTCGAGTCCTTCGGAGGTGAGTCACGGGTCGGAGCCTGGGAGAACCGCCCAGACTCCTCCTGCCGCGCCAGAAAATCTGAATGCGACATCATTATCCCGTCTAATTCCTTGGCAGTGATTTCCAAGGTCCGCCCCGTCTCTGGCGGTGTTGTCCTACTGTTCCCAATTGTAGAGGAAACGGGGCTGATTTTGATGTCGTTTGCATCTGCAACCATTTGCATTAGTCTCGATTTACTGTCATCCCGCAATAATTTCGGCTTAGCTGGGCTTGGCTCAGCTGTTTTTGACTCGGAGGTATTCGGCGGACTCCTTTCACTCTCGGGAGATTTCGGCGGGGTTTTCCCGCTCTCAAAATTTTTCGAAACTTTTTCGCTCTCGAGAAATTTTGGGGGAGTTTTTTGTCGCTCCGGCGTTCTTGGCTTGATTATTCGGGCTTCAGCCGATTTGGGATGCGTTCGGGTTTCACTGACTACTTTGGGTTGCTCTAGTACAATGACCGGCTCTTTTTTGGCGAGGACTGGAATTCTCGACGGTTTCCCGCCTTTTGACCCTCGAATTGACTCAACCTCCATTCCGCTCACTTGGTTCATGACTTCTTCGATTGCTTCCCGTGCTACTCTCTCCACGTCCTCGACTGGAACTACCGTTGTCCCAGACGTCGAAATTCGAACTTCCGCAACTGACGGAGAGTGGTCGTATCCTGAGAACTCTTCAATTTCTCCCGCCATTTCTGAGTTTCCTTTATTTAGAGTTATGTTTGGGCTAATTTCCTTTAGGGTCTCGGAAGACGTGGAGTCAGTGGAAGAGGAGGACAGAGTTTCCGTTGAGGCCAAGTTTGGGAGGTGGAGAAGAACGTCAGACTCCCGACTTAAGTCGTTCACCGGGGCGGTTGTCGTGATATGTTGACTAAGCGGAGGGCTTGGCCGGAGCTCGAGGGAAATGGCGCGATCCGACAAGTCCATTTTATGGATGATGGCGGAAGGAGATGCCAAATCTCCATACGACGCCGAACGCTTACTCTCCTGCCCTCTAGCGGCCGCCGCTGAGTTTTCACCCATTTTCCAATCCCCATCCCCGTGTGGATGGAGTGCGACCTCCGCAGACGTAGTGATGAGGTTCCGCGGGGGTGGAACTGGGGCTTTTCGCTTTGTCGAGCGCTTCGGCTTCTTTGGCTTCTTCTTGTCCCTTTCAGAGTTGCTATTCTCGGAATTCTCGTTTTCAGAGTCCGTAGTGGCGGAATCTTCCTTAGAATTTGAATTTGGGGGCGGAGTTACCGGAGGCGGGAGACTTTGAATCTCTTCTCCATCTTCCCTTATTTCCAGCTTCGGTTTCTTCTCATTGTCTTTTTCATTTTCTTCTTCAGAAGACCCTTTCCGCTTCCCCTTTGATTTTTTCCGCTCATTTTTGACATGAGGTCCTTCCGCATCGCTGCACCCACTCGAGCTTTCTTGATTGGACAATTTCATGGCGACTTTTTCCTTGAGCCCTCGCAAGCTCTGAAGACTTTTTGACATAAAACCATCAGATTTTTTGGATTCTTCACGCGGGGGCGGTTGGGTTGACTCCATTTCGCCGTCAATTTTCCGGAGTTTGAACTCGGGGTCAGGGGAGGGAGAAGCGGGGAGCTCCTCTTCTTCTTTCTCAGGCTCGAGTGAGTACTGCTTGCTTTTATTGAAGAGCCGAATATGAAATTTCTTTTTCCCGCCACCCGATCCCGTTGAGTCTGCTGATGACGGTCGCTCTTTTTCAAGTACTTCAACGATTTCTACTCTCTCTTCCGTCATTTCCTTTCTTTTCTGTGAACTTAAGGCAGATTTGGACTTGGACTCCTCAGATTTTATTCCTTCATTTTCTTCTCTTTTAATCTGATCCTTTGCGTTCTGGAGTCCTGGACTTATTTTTGAATTTTTTGTATCTGGGGTTTGAATTTTAGCGGCTGTTTCTGATTTCTTTGGTTTTTCTTCATTTTTTACATCCAGTGGATCCCCGTCTTGGTTTTTGTGAGTACATTCTTCCATATGAGAAATAATTTCAATGGGCAGATTCGAGCAGAATATTTTCGTGGGGGAAGGTTTGGAAGAAGATTTAATTATCATTGGTGAAACCGCTTCAACGATTTCCATGAGTTTCGGGGGCGGTAAAGCTACTGGAACTCCATTGCCGCTGTCAACAGAATCTCCGCCTTCAAGGCAACTCCTCTCCACTTCCATCGGGATCACGACCGCCTCCCTTTTTGTTTTTTCAGGTTCGGCAGTTGATGAACTTTTCAAGTGGCTCAGTTTCTCTGGCTCCTTTTCCTGGAATAGCAAATATATGGAATTATGGACCATGATTTTAATGGATTCAATCCTCTTCCAAGCAAAAAACCGTACGTGAAAGCAAACTTTCTTCAATTAAATTTTTTTTTCTTTCATTTTTCAAAACGTAATCCATTTTGTTTAGGCTTCACCAATTTCTCGATTCCAGATTTTATTTTATTTTTTTTGGAAATGACAGCTTTATTACTAGCGCGAGCTATTGATGCATTTTCCAGTGTTAGTCTGTCCCGGCCGTCCGTCCGGCCGTACCCCTGCGATCACTTTTCTCAGCAACCGCTCATCGGATTGACTTGAAATTTTGTATGAGTGAAGTTTTCAAAATTTTCGATTTTTGGCCCATATGTTCTTATGGGGTTAATGTGTATGTATGTATACGTGTTTGTCTGTTTGACCCTATATGCACCTCGTATGAGCCAAAAATTCATAAAACTTACAGAAAATGTCCAAAAATCATAAAAATTACAGAAAATGTCCAGAAATCATAAAAATTACAGAAAATGTCCAAAATTCATAAAAATTACAGAAAATGTCCAAAATTCATAAAAATTACAGAAACTGTCCAAAATTCATAAAAAGTACAGAAAATTTCCAAAACTTATAAAAATTACAGAATGTCCGCTCGCGTTATTACGTACACCAGTGTTTGCACTGTTTATTATTTTAGGAAATATTTTAAATTTTTTGCTTGCTTTAGGAAATTCCAAAGAACAGTTTCGTTCGAAAAAACTTATGGAATCTTCACTTGATTAATTCCCAAAATTTTCCATCTCAAAAACTTAAACTTTCATTGAAATTTTGTGAAACCGGAGTTTTTTTGCAAAACTCCGATTTCGAAAGTGCCGGGCTGTGTGGAGTTGTGAGCAAAGTTGTGAGCAAACTCGGAAGGGTTTTGGCTTGGGAAATTTTCGAGAAATTTTTCATGTGGCGGGTTCGGAGAGTTTTATCCCATAAATTTTGGGAATTCATGGGAATTTTCATTTTCCTGATTTTACTTGGACAGTATTGCTAACTGAAGTATTGGAGTAGGAAGATAGAAAGTAGGGAAGATGGGGGGGGGGGGGGGGGGGGGGGGGGGGGGGGTTGATTTCTTGTAAGTTGAGATTTGCAAAAATATTAGAAGGCTGAGTGATTTCTATTATTGGACTTTACTTTGTCATTGGTTTGAGGAAGGAATTTGAGGGTTTGGCTAATTTACATAAATCCACTCTTGACTCTTATCAGAATGAATCTCATGTCCCACTCTCATCCATCATTTCGTGAACTCAATCAAGCCATTCTCATTCTATTAAACCCTCCTCTCAACAAATGATTTAAAAATTAAGGAGCCGATTTCTCAAAATTTTGATCAGCTCTTTTTCCTAAAAATGAAATATTTTCATACTTGTGGGATTTGGATGGTGGTTGATGCCTTGATTGGAGGAAGCGGTGAAGGTGCTTTGGCCCCAGTTTTTCTCGGATTTCTGACAACGTCCATTCGAACGGGGTAGGGTGATGCGTATCCAAGGATTGCCACTGCATCTCGTAAAACGATACCGTCAAATGAGACCCACATCCCACGGATCTCGTCACCTGCAAACAAACAACAAGAATTTACATCTTTCTATTCTATGCTCTCAGTCTTTAATTTTATCTTTTTCCCAACTTTCAACCTCAATTTCGGAGTATAACTTTTTTAATTCAGCCCTGTAACCTTGTATTTTCATTTTTTTCATTTTATTTGGAACTACGCATTGTTTTTTGGTTTTTTGTTCTGTATATGATTCAATTTTTTTTTTTTTTTTTTTGAATTTGTAATCCCTTGGGGTCGGGTTTAGGGTGTTTGAACTTTGTCTGATTTTTCAGTTTTGAGTGATTAATTTCGAATGTGAAACGAGGTAAAACAGAAACTGAAATTTTTACCTGGTTGAATTTTCCCGGACTCGGCCGCAGGGCCCCTCTGCATGACTTCCTTGACGAAAATCCCTTCCTTCATTCCCCCGCTGACGGAGAATCCAAGCCCAGTGAAATCATGGCCCTTGAGGGCCACAGTGTACTCCAGTGGAACCTTAAATCCAAAAATCCAGATTTTAACCTCCTCAACTTTAAATGTTGGGTTGGCAATTCTAAAGACATACCTCTCCTCCTGAAGATGTTCCGTCAATCGAGGCTTTTTTCCCAAGGAATATTCCCAAAGGACTCCATCCGGATTTCTTTCCCTCTGAACTTTCTCCCCCAACCTTTTGAAACAAAAAATAAGAATAAATCTCAAAAATCTATAAATTCAAATGATTTAGTTTCAAAAAACCTCACTTTTTCACTTTCCTTGCTCCGACCAGGCTTTTGTCCATTATCATTCTCCGAGCTCTTAATTTCTGTTTAAAAACATGTAACTCAGTAAGGGTAAAAATTAAAAGAGAGGTGGAGCGCTTACTTGGGGGATCTGGCGGGTGAAAGTCTTGGCTGAATCCAGCGTTCTCATATCCTCCCTTCACATTCCCGCTTTCCACCAGCACCAAGTCACGGAGCGGATTTTCTACAAGAAAAAAAATTAAGTAAGAACAAAGGAATAGCAAAAACCAAGTAAAACTATAAGAAAACAATAAGAAAAGCAAGAGAAAACTGAAAGTACTAAACTAGAAAAGAAAAACAAACAAGCAAAAAAATAAAAGAAACGAAGAAAAAAAAAGATAAGCGAAAAAACAAAAGCCAAAGAAGAAAAAAAAATAACGAAAATAGCAGCACAAAAAATTAGCGAGTAAGTGACAAGTATTGTCCATTTGAACATGGAAACCAAAAATAGAGAGCGGGCTAAACGCTAAAAGTGCTAAATATTTTTGAGCTCATTTTTTTTTTTTTTTCTAAGTCTTATAGTTGTTTTTATTTAATTTAAGTTTTTATTTATTTATTTATGAGCTCATTCGTCTCAGACCTATCAATTTAGTGAATTTTCAATTTCTCCATGTTTTTTACGGTCAGTTTGTCACTTGATGGATCAAAAGAATAAAGTTTTGATTTTCTGAACTAAAAACTATTCAAATGAAATTTTGTTTTTAGTTGACTCAGGAGTTAAGAGATGAAAAAATATTTTGGGGGCGATGAAAGGTGATAATTTGAGGTGCTGGGTGGGAAAGTAGGAGTTTGAGTGATTAGCACCCATGAGTTGAAATTAGTAAATGGAAGATTCGTAGGAAACACCCTCCGCTCCTATATTTTTGATAATCAATTGAGAATTTCGGGATTTGAATTGGGGGGATGAAGAAGAGATGGAATGAGGTGAGAGACGTAAATTGAAAAGTATCCAACTAACCCCATTCCGCCACTCATTTCATTCAGCTAAATCTTGTCTTCAATGGCCTTGAGCCTTCATTCCACCTACACGATTCCCATAATTCCACTCACAGTAATCCTTCCTAATTTTTTTCCCTTCGCTATTCCACAGTCCTGAGAATTGAGTAAAACCCTGGGATTTTTTCCTTCTAATTTCTCAATTAAATCAAGCAACTTTTTTCCAATTTAATTCTTTCTAATTCGTTTCACTAAAATTGACATTCAAAACATTGAAAACTCTTTTTTCTTGGAACGCTCCACAAAATTCCTAACCTTCTAATTAAAGAAAAAAAAATTTAGCATCCCTTGTGACAAATAAATATTTGTATTTTACAAATTTTTGAATTTTTAACCTTAAAAAGGAAAACGAAATTTTGTGAGGAATTCAAGTGGGAAATCAGGGAAAATGCCCGTAACTGCTAAACTACACAGCAGCGGATAAAACAGCCAAATACTTAGCCACCAACAAAGGTAAATTCAGAAACAAAATTGAAAAAGTCAAATCCAAAAAGTTAAATACAATTTCAAAAAATCTAGTTGAACATTTCAATCAGCAAGAGGCTTACAAAAAAAAAACATAATTCAAAAAGTGAAGTTCAAATATTTCCAAATCGCAGCTCAAACCCCAGAAATTTACTTTTCAGATTCCGGATTCGGAACTTTGCAAATTCAGAATGTTAAACTCTAAAATTTAAATGTCCAGATTTGATAATTTCGTAGCAACTAGAAGAGAACCGCCTGGCAGAGATTCCACAATTCTTCGGATGTGAAATGCGTAAATGAAGATGAATTTCCAATGGTGTTATGAAAAGGATTGACTAGAAGTTGTTTACGTTTTTTTAGTTGAGTGAAGTCATTTAAATGTTTTTAATTTATGGCCCTAAACCCCCCCCCCCCCCCCCTGTTTTTAAATCTGGTTTGACTGAAGAGGAACGCCTGTAGGAAGGTGTGGGAGCCTTCTGTTTGGACTTCCTGCGCATGGCTAATAATCTGGAGTCCGAGTACTCTCTCTGTGGAACTGACTGATTTGATCCATGGGAAAAAGGGAAAAGAGTCTTCAATCTTACAAATCAGGTTTTCTATCTTCCTTCCTTAATAATTCCAAAGAGAATTTGCATAAGAATGCATCATCCTTAGGAAAAAAACATTAAAGAAAAGAATGGAAAGAATATTCACCTCAGAAGGAATCAATCCAGTCTTAAGCAGGCAGAAGTCAATTCAAAAATTCAGAGGAAAGAAACGACTCATCTTCTACAGGAATCGACTATCTTCTGCCAACCGTCTAAATTTTTGAGAAAATAACAACTCCCGATAAAATATTACCCGGGAAATATGAGCTAGTTTCGAAAACCCCAGCAGCAGGGCCCTAAAGATTTCTAGCTTACAAGCTGCGATGTACAAGTTACAGTAGTTACAGCTCCGCAAAAGTTTCAAATAAAAAGGTTCACAAAATTTTACATTTGCTACAAAAAAAAAATCAATTTGCTCCGGCGATGCCTTTGCTTAAAAACATCTGTTTTAACCTCTCGAACCTCATAAAGCATTTTCCGAAATTCATTAAAAAAGATAGCAGGATCCAAAACTATGGAGTGGTTCTTTGAAACTTAACTTCTCGTCAAACTGACACAAGAATCTGTAGGATTTGCAGTGCAGCACGTCTATAAAAGAAATTAATGAAAATTTCGGGACATTTTTTCCTTACATTCAGAAACTCTTGTCAATTTGTTTTCCTAATCATGTGCACAGCAGGAGTCAGTTTTCTAATTTTAATATCCTAATTACCCTTACTGATATTTTACAAGGGCTCAATTTCGTTTATGAGAATTCCAGCCTTGAGTCCAAATTTTTTTTTAAAGTTCAAAGTGTTGGAGTCAAAGTCAAATAATTACAAAGTCGAGAAATGCTGTGACAAGGTGATAACGATAAAAAAAAAGCTCGTAACTATCCAAGTTAAGCAAATTAGTTTCCTAACATAATTAAATTGAGCCTTGGAAATAAAGCTGAGAGTAGAAAATGAGGATAATTAAAAAACGGAAGGGAGAAGTTGACTTACGCTTTTCTTTTTTCTTTTTCCAGAGGAAGAGGCCAAGGACAAGAAGGACGAGGGTGGAGAAGAAAGTCCCGAGGACCGCCCCTGCCACTGCTCCACCGTCGTAGCATCCCTCCATTGAGGCAGCGGCCGAGGGTTTCTCTCTCAGCTCCTCATTCGGATTTCCCCAGCCCCACTCTACAAATAAATAAATAGAAATTCCATTAGGTTTTTTTTTAATTGGATTCTGTATTTACAAGAATAATTTAAATTTAGCCGAGGCCTCTCTCCTTATTCAAATAATTGAAAAACACTTGAGATTCTCTTCTGCGGAGAGGTGAAAATCAGAGGTAGTCTCTAAACATACAGTCGGGAAGAGTGAGGTTCAGACAAGAGTTGACTCTCTCTTTAAATGACGATACCTCAAAAACTATTCACAGAAACACGCAAAAACACGGGCTCAGTTTTCACCAGAAAATTAGACTTGGGAGTGGGACATGGAGTTTTGTGTTTTTGAGTTCGTGAAACAAAAATATAGCCAAAACCAAAAACCTCTTAAAAAATGGGTAGCTTGAACAAAAGTAGGGAGCCATTGTAGTAAAAAATGTAAGCTAATTTCTTAACAATTTCCTGATTCTGGATATTGGTTTCCAAGGAGGGGGGGGGGGGGGGGGGGGGGGGGGGGGG
>JABASM010002784.1:0-10329 GCA_019776545.1 Brachystomella parvula | reverse complement strand
GTTCTGAGCTTGGTTTTTTGAAATTTGCTTTCCCTTGACCAGCAGAGGTCACCAAAGGTCAGTCAGCTGACCTCACCGATCCAGTCAAGTGATACGTCGATCGAAAGGGTTTGATGTCCTGATACTAAAAATGTAACACTTGACCATTTGATGCACAACATTGCCGCTAGGAGTCGCTAAACCTTATATTGAATCGAGTCGATGATCGAGCACTCGATTTCACCCATTTCTGGACGACTGTTGTCGATGATCGAGCCAGTCAAAATCAATCGCCCGGCGTCGGCTCGATCTGAGAACAATGAAGCTGATGCTGACCCCTGGTGACCTTTCTGGGGTCAAAAGTTAATTTTTACTAGTCAACTGAAAAATAATACTCTAAACTATCATTCTGTAAAATTTGAGGCAAACAGGATGAATTTTAGGCTCATTTGTTTAGCTAATATAGGTGCTCCTGGGTGCCGCCGCTGTGTTTTCTGCGAAGGTTACGACGTCCCTTTGGAAAGCGTAACTTTGAGAAAATGAAAACGGCGAGGAATGGCTCCCCGTTTACCAGGTCACCAAACCTTACTGTCAACATGAAAAATTACCTCTGGAGGCCATAACGTACATTGAAAAGGTCAAGTGTAGTATTTTTTAGAACCATGTAATCAAGCCGTTTCGATTGGCGTATCATCTGACCAGATCGGTGAGGATCAGTTGATTGGCCTTTGGTGACCTGTAAACGTCAACGGAAAGCGAATTTTGGAAGATTTCATTTGGAGAAGTTGTAGGGCATGCTAACTGCTATGTATAAATTTTCAGTAAAATCCAACGGGGCCATTCCTGCAGCAAACTTGGTTGTGGCTGAGCCAACTTAACAAACTATCTTTATCTAGGTTTGGGGTCAAAATTGCTATGGCGGAAAATGATTTCAGGCACTCCTGATGATCCTAAAATTGGCGAAGTACTGGCGTAATATGTGAAAGAAACATTTTGAGAACTTGTACCAGAGAAAAAGAAAGCTTACGCACTGTTTTACTTTTTATTTTCTTGGACAGGAAAACTAACATGTTAAAATACAATAATTCACGAATGTCAGAAATAGGTGTGCGGCACTTATCTTCCACTACGTGGATGGTAGTCGATACCTAAAAACAGCTCGATTGGTTGAGGTTTAGAGGAGGTGCCTGCGGCCTAAATAATCCATTTCATTTGAATGGAAATCTTGGATGGGTTCAGAAGAATGGGAATTTCTCAATGACATCTCGAGTAATTTGCATGATTCTTTCGCTGCATTTAAGAGCATTTTTTTTTTGCTTGGGTAAGTCCAGAAAAATTTTTATGACTGGGAATTGACCGGTAAAGGTCAAGACCAAGTTGAAAAGTATTCTGTAAATCTAGGTAAAATTTAACCTTCTCAACTGTGATAAAAATGACCACATTTTTCAACAGCAAAAACGTTTTCAATTTTTTGCAACAAGTTGTTCTAATAGGTGGCTGAGATGCCATGTGGTTTAAAGTTAGCCTACTTGCTGCCAATAACGGAGCTCAACTAATTTACGGAAACTGTACTGTATCCGCTCAAAGTTACGGCGAAAATCAGACAAACACCAGTTCTCCACGGGTGAAATCGGTGAAGTTTGATGAAACTTGAAGTGAGCACCTCTTAATAAAGTCTACGTTAGACAAGAAAGAACGTTATGTCAACGCAACGAAGTTTTACGAAGTAAAATTCTTACTTGTCTGATTACTACGGTAGAACGTGGGGTTAGGCTGCATTATTTGCTCGCTAAGTGACTGTTAATAGTGGGCTCAATCTTAGGAGCTTTCATACATGCAAGATGCATGGGATTTGCAAGAGAGTATAGCAATGGGGATCGTTGCGTCGCAAATCATGCAGGGAGAGAGCCAACCGAACCATCGTTCTTTTCGAAAGGAACGATGATTTGGTTGGCTGAGCGTCAGGTATACCGTATGATTGATTAAGGTCGCGATAGCGGCCCCCACACAATCCCGTGTCGCCCGGTGTCGTCCGTTCTTTCCCCTTTCTTTTGTACGTACGGCGCTCAGTCTCACTCTGCCTCTTCCCACTTTTCACTTCCGCCAAGGTGGGCGATCAAAAAAGTGAGTGGGCGACACGGGTTTATGTGGTTGTGAGCGGGTTGCCGCTATCGCGACCTTAATCAATCATACGGTAGTAGAGATCTCTCAAGGCCCTTCTTGAGTTTTTCCTCCGCGTAACAGAGTTTGCAGTTTCGTTGCGGCAAGCACGACCGCTAGCGCAACTGAAAACAAGGCGCTTCTTTCAGTTTCTTCTTGCTTTTTAGTCTGCTCGGCAACTCGACTGCCGAATTTAATAGCTCCGACTATGGCGTGGAGAAGCCGCAGTCATGCTGAGCTTGCTTCTTTATTCTGATCTTGCTTAAGTCTGCCAAGTTCCAATAACCAGTTTTTTTTGTTATTCTTTCTGACGGGGGACGGCGGGGAACTCCTTGCTCTCAAGGCTAAAAGCTATAAATAAAAAAAACTCATCTTCTCTTCTCGCATCTCCAGACCTGTTGGACGAGTAGCCGTCTGAAGGTTTGAAGGACAAAAGAAGGATCGAAAGCATTTTAAAGATTCCAAGTCCAAGCAAAAAGCTATATAGGCATCCCCGTTATTTTTTTTTACATTATAATTCGATTTGGAGATAGTATTTGCATGGTATACTCTTCTATTAACCGTGGTATTTGGTAAATAAGAAGCGTGATCTCATGATCTCATTCCTTTTTATTTAATGCATAACCTTAACCTTTTTGTTTATAATACACCCTCTAAACAAACTCATTTTTTCTTTCTCACGAGTCACGATGAAGGTTTTGAAGCTGTAACTACCCTGGTTACGTGGTTACCCTCATCAGATTACATTGCGTCATTAAGAATATGAAGCTAATTGATCTGAATAATATTACATTTAATTCCTTTAAAAATTTTCCCTAACAATAACAAATCTCTGGAATGAAACAACCCATTATAGGAACTAGAGGCTACTAACTGGTATGATTTTATGAATTTAAAACTAAAAGCAGGAAAAACAATTCTATTCTAAAGAAGTTGATTAAGTTTTCTAGTAAGACACCTTGAAGTTTGGTAATTTTAACTAAAAATGTAGCCATGAGGGGGTAGCAATTCCAGGAGTGGAGGCTAGTAAAGTCCCTCAGCGAGGCCTGTAATCCTTGTTCTTGTATCTGGCTGCCAGGCAGCATCCGAAAATGACGCCTAACAGTTCCACCGCACCGATTGCTGCGCCAATGGCAATCAAAAGTGGGATCCCGATATCCTTGATAACCTTTGTGTAACAACCCTGGAAATTTCCAACGATTTAAATATTAGTCACAGTCTTCGTTTTTGAGGCAGCTGAGAAAAAAAGCTGTTTAAACGGTAATGACTTACTTCGTTGTAAACCTTGTCTTTAGCAAGCACGGGAAGTACACGAGGACAGTCCTCCCTGTTTATGCAACAACTTTCCGGCAGTAAGGTCTGTTTACCCTCAGTTTGCCAATCCAAACTTCCATTGACTCCACAGCAGTGTAACTAAATTCGTGTAATCTAGAAAGACATACAATTAAAAAGTTGGAAGGATTTGCAATGATTGTTGAAAATCGGGATGAGCTTGGAAATCTTACGCGCTGTTGCAAATTGTCCCATGTAGCAGTCTGTTCCTTGTCAATCTCCGTTTGACCATCATAATTTTTCATCGAGTCAATCAAACCTTGTTGAATGGCATGCTCAGCGTCATCTTTGTAAACGGACGCAGCAATGATAGCCCCAACTTCAACAATCAGTAAAATCGTCAAGATTGCTCCATACTAAAATATACATCCAGAAAATATGTTAAGAAATACCCCAGAATTCCCCTAAAAGTGAAAACGAACTCATTTAAATTAACTTTCCATTTCTTACCGTTGACATCATGACGTGGCTTTCTGAAATCAGAAAAAAAAACCGTGAGCAATTACATTCAAAATTAGCATTTTCTTTTGGAGAAAATCTTCATTCTACCTCTGATCGCTCCGCAGCATCCAAGGAACGCAATGAAGAACACAATGGCTCCACCCACCATCATTACAATTGGTGGCCCCCGGAAGCCACCCACCCCCAATTCCGCTGTGAGATCATCATATTCGGCGAACCTTGTGTATGTCAAGGCCCCAAGTGCCACCAGTCCAATCCCACCAACCTGTTGAAATTTACTCTCATCAAGTTTTTTTTAAAGACATGGAATTGAATTCCACTACCAGCAAAATAAAAATTATGAAGGGTAGAAGAAAGCTTACCACAAAAATGAAATTGAAGAAAAAGAGTAAATATTTCACCAGGCTCGTTGCACACCCCATTTTTAAATAATTCTATGAAACTTTTTGGATTGGTTCGTGTGGATCTGGAACAATCTGTAAGCTGGTAACTGGATTAGCGTGACTGGCGAATTATACTAAAAAAATAAAGTTCTCTGGATGAAGTACCACCGCTCAATGAGTCAGAATTTTTATTAGTGGAGCAAAACTGGCTACGAATAAACTAATGGCCTCTCCCCCATAAATAAGTACCTAATGATGAAATGATACGAGGCTTACGTTTTGAAGAAGACTGCTTTAGCTTATCGCATGTTTGCCTTGAAGATTTTGTTTTCGTGGTGGTGGTTACTAAATATTCTTCCCTACAGTTACTGTTCACACGAATCCCCTCTGATCCCTACCCCATCATATCAGCCATCCCCATCCTGCCTGTACTAGGTCTTATCATCATCCTTCTTTCCTATGTCTATGTCATCATCATCAAAGTCATCCTACCAGGAAAATCACAATGCCTTTAATGCTCCTGACTCTTGCTCACCTGAACGCTAAGCCATCATCCTTCCGATTCATCCATCATCATGGAAAACAGGTAAAACCAACCCCTCTTTTTCTACGGAGAAATAATGGCGTGGAGCGAGAGAGCATCTGCCGCTCTTTACTTGTCCGTGTCCAAGCCCCAGACCTGATTCATAGCATCCTTTGAATTACCTTATCTCTCACCCTCTTTTAATCAGTGTTTTCTATTTTGACGAGGATTTTTTTCAAAATCAATAGATGACAAAGTTCTGGTTTCCGGTGGCCTGACGCGACGCAGGTGCTACGAAGTTGTTATACCTAGTACTTATGTTTTTGCGTGTATTCATGAGAGATGCCTCTATCTGTTTTTTCTTTGTATCGTCGCTTTTGTTATTTATGTCTACACTGAATTTATCAAAACCTGGGTTAGCTAAGTTATAGTCAGGCGTTTTTTAAAATGTAATAAAAATTAACCCACTCCAGATTCCAGAGTATTTTGATCTATCGATTATGAACAAGTTCATTGTGACTCACTCATTCACAAGGATTTATTCAAAACAAGTTCAAAAAGATTCCATGTATAGTAATAATTCTCCAGAAGTATTTTGGTGAACTCGCCCCCGCGCACTACGGTACTTGTTTACAAGTTCCAGAAGATTAAATAAACATTTAAAAAAATAGATTAGTTGTAGTAGAGGAGGATGGGGGCAGTTGTAACATGGGGAAGATGTAACACCCTAAATCATTCAGCCATCAGTCGGAATTTTTTGAAACAAAAAATTAGAAAATTTGCGGAAAGCGAGGGTCTTGAGGTATCAATTAGAAAATGGCGAAAAATACCTTAATCAGAGGTGGCAGAATTAAAAATATACAAATTTGGCTCAAAAAAGCGAAATGCAAAACATTGGACTTGACACAAATTCCACGATTTCTGAAAATCTGAAATTTTTAAAAATCTTCTCAAGCGCTGGCAATTCGTAAGACACACTTACAAGTGAGATCAGTCAGTTTTTTCAGTAGAGGAGGATGGGGGCAGTTGTAACATGGGGTCAGATGTAACACCCTGTAATCATTCAGCCATCAGCCGGTATTTTTTTAAACAAAAAATTGGAAAATTTGCGGCAAGCAAGGATCTTGAGGTATCAATTAGAAAATGGCGGAAAATATCTTAATCAGAGATGGCAGAATTGATAATATAAACATTTGGCTGAAAAAAGCGAAAAGCAAAATATTGGACTTGACACGAATTCCACAATTTCTGGAAATCGGAAATTTTTAAAAATCTTCTAAAGCGTTGGCAATTCGTAAGACATACCTACAAGTAAGATCAGTCAGATTTTTCAGTATTTAGACTTACAGTAAGGGATACCCAGACGTTTGAGTGTAAAATTAGCAGCTGGGGTCAGATGTAACATGTACTGCTGTGTGTCAACTGGCAGCGTAAAAAATTTAAGTCACCCATACTTACTTCGACCCCAATTTTAGAAGCCCTTTGCACAAAAGAAACAAGCAATTAGCTCGAAAAGCATCGAAGTAGCAAACAAAATCCCGGAACTTGCCCAAAAAACCACAGAAAAGGAATCCAGCAGCTAACCCTGTATCCAGATCGCTAAAAATGGCTTTTAAAGTGTAAACACCTTCAAATGCGTTTGGCTTAGCTAGTATACCTGTTACAGCAATGAATTCTAATCCACTATTCATTTGTTCGTTGGAATAGCGGATGAGTTTGGGGGTTACAACTGACCCCAGCACTGGGGTCAGATGTAACAATTTTCTTAACGGATGGAAATCGCTGATACGATTCTGCCGTGGGTCGTAGGGTTACCATATTCCGTATTAAGGTACTCAGTTATAGTTGTAGTAAAAAGTTGTTAGCACAGATTCAAAAATATAGTCATGCTTTTTTTTATAGGGCTGGTTTTCAGAAAGGTGTTACAACTGCCCCCATCCTCCTCTATTACTACGAGTATTCTGAAGGGAAAAAAGAGAAATTTCAGTTTAATAATTTACGAGATTTCAAAGGAAGCAAAAGGTCATTCACCTCTGACAGGAGGTAAATTTTTGGATGAGGTGGATTTTTTTTAAAAAGGAGGGCGGCAAGCTGTGAGCATCCCGCCTCCTTGTTAGATTTTTCTGAAAAATGAGCAAAAACTTTAGCAGCTCCAGCAGAGAAGCTGAAAAAATTGGTTGCTTTATGAAAATGTCAATGTGGGAACGACAAATATTAGTCCTTCAGGGCTGACCGCTCCCTAACTCCGCAAAATAAAATATGGTCTGATTGTTGCTGAGATATAGGGTTTTAAAGCAATATTTTCGGATTCTGAAAAAAGGCAAGAGACTTCGACATGCCAGCAGCACTTCTCAAATGAATCGCCTAAAAATTCTAAAAATCTATTTGGAATTTGTGGTCACAGAAAATGCAGTTGATTGCTTAAGAGCTTTCTTTTGTGAGTGAGAAGAAATTGCTTTAATTGGATAATCGGCGTCCACTTACTTTGGCTAACAGCCGTGATGTTTTATTGGATGAATTTTAGTAGCAAGGCTGCTTAGGGATATGGCAAGCCACAGAGGAAACGCTTTAGACTTGCTTCTGGAAATACTAGCCCTTCAGCCGAAGATGGTTCAACAGAAATCCGAAGCATTTGAGGGGAAAAAGTTAGAAAAAATTAGTGAATCGGGTAAATCCGTATCTCTACCTAATCCGGGGGATCTATTCGTTGCGTATTTCGACTTCTGGTATGCAGTAGGAATATGTCCATTTAAATTTTCACTTTGCCCGGAAACGCGGATGTACAGGGTGACGAAAAATAGGGGGCAGCAGGTAAGACTTGATTTTCAGCCAGGTCATGCCATTTTTTGTTTTAGCTGGATGGAGAGTTATTTTTCCAGATTATTTGCATTTTCAATGAAATAATAGTGTCTATCATGTCTACTATTCGGATGAGAGCTCAAATCCTGGATCCCGATGACAAAGAACTCACTTATTTCGTCATTGCAAATGGAGTCGGAATTTTATTCAGTCTTACCTGTTTTTTCCTTTCTTTCTGGCGATATGCTGAGCGGTTTGAACATCTCGTGAACGAACTTACTGTCAAAGCCTCGACGGGGAAACGAGGAGAAGCCAAGTATGAAACAACGGTAAAACCGGAAGCATTTAATGCTGTAATTAGTATTACCTGGGTGTGAATTTTCATCTTCTTTTCCTCGATTTTCAGGCGTACAGGAGGATGACACTGACTTACCTATGCGCAACCTGCAGCATTAACTGCGGAGCGTCAGTCCTAGGGGCACTTGAGTCAAGGAAATGGGATTTTAATTTGGTCTATGCCGACGTGGAGAGTCGTGGGAAAATGTTTTTTCTCGATGCATGGTATCCGGTTCAACCGGGTAGTTTTTCATTTTTACCGTTTGCCCTTGCAGTTTTTGGAAACGGAATGGTGTACATTACAAAGGAGGCAATGGAGAGTTTGCTTATTCTTTCCGCCCTTTCTGTGATTTGCAAGGTTAGAAATATTAAGGCTCAGCTGCATCAGCTCTCCGTATTCCAAGTAAGCAAATGAAAATGTGGAAGTAAGTATGCAGCAAAATTAGTATGCTCTGAGATTTAAACAATTTCAGGCGTTCCAGGAATTTCTCGGACTGAAATCCTTGATGAGGATAACGAACAGGGCAGTTGGACTCATTGCTGCGGGCGTTGCACTCGGCTATACACCTGTCTTAACTTTTAGCATTCCGTCAATGATTCAGCCCACGGGTCCAATAGCATTCGTATGCTCCATACTCGAATGTATGGCACCCACCACTTTCCTAGTTTTGTCTTCACGTTTTACATCAAAGGTATTGTATACTATATCTAGTTGTCTTGAAGTGATTTGCGGCCAAGCAGCAAGGGGAAGATGTTCTAAAAAAATCGTTCTCCAGGCACACTCTGTATTTGAGGACTGGCTGATCCCATCCAAAAGGTTCCTTCAGGTGCCCTCGCCCTACCTCAGAATATTTCTAAGCGAATTTTCCAAACGAGACATTGGATTTAATTATGGAGGTTACATTGATTTCTCACCTTCCTTCTTAGGCACTGTAAGTCTCAGTTTGGTTATAAATTATTGCCAAGCTCAATTATTATGAAAACTGAATTGCACCATTTCAGGTTATGAACCTCGCCTTGACTCTCTCTGTGGTTATAATTCAGTTTCAAAACTGAAATTCTGATGAAGCCTATACTAGATTACAATGAGCGTTCACGGGAAATATTGATACAAAAGTCCCCATGTCATTCTTGTCAGTTAGGAATGCCTTTGTAGATTTAATTTTAGGATTAAGCGAGGTGGAAATTTAATGCAACAAAGACACACCCTTCATCTGAATTTCAGTTTATTTTTTTCATGCCTTTTTTTCTGAATCTAATAAAAAATTAATCTCCACCAAATTAAAATTGTCATGAATTTTGCTTGATCAAGTCATCGTCCATTTTCGGATTTATTAATTAAAATGCTCATCGAGTTAGTCTGTTAATCCTCGAAAATCAAAACTACTGAGCCTTTAATTTATTGGAGTATGCTGATGCTGAGCTATATTTTCTTCTGCCCCATTTTATCCATTCACATATATTTCTTTCCTCCATCAATTTTCCGTTTGACAGACAGAATGAATAGACCATTCCAAAAATGGTTTCCTGGAGACATAACATGAAGCGCTTTAACGCTGGCTCTGCTGCATTGATAAACATAGGTTATAAAGCCGCCCGAAGTATTTTCTAATTCCATTAAGCCTGGAAAAAGAAGTCCCAAGTCCGCCACCCCGTTTCGGGAACTTGACTTCCCTACCAAAAATAAATGTCAGACAAAATCCAGAAGAACTATACGTATAACTTGGCACCGATTCACCAGGGATTTTTGCGGTATGTACTTTCGGTTGCATAACCGATTAGTGTCTGCATTTCGCTAGGATGCTTCAGTTTCGAGATATTGCAGTTTGAAAATTTGAAATGCCATTTTCTCGGAAAGTAGCTGAGTTAGTAATGGCGGGAGCATCACCGTTAAATTCAGCGATTCACATATACTACACTGACTAACACAAATTTTTTTAAATCTCGAAAAATAGCCTAACTACTATTATTGACAAGGGTTTCTTGACGAAACTCTAACGATCGTTGAGATCCTTTAATTCTGAGATATAATATTTCAGTTTGGAAACTTCGAACGTGGTCTTCTCGAAAAGCAACTGCGTTAGTGTAGGCCGGAGTATCGCTGTTAAGATCAGCGACCCAAAATATGGATAGATCACAGTAGTTAAATCAAAATTTTTGAAATCTCGACTGGGAAAACCATCTAAAATCCAAAAAATCCCGGATGGTTAGCGTACCGTAAACTGTTCTGAAGAGGGACAGTTTTGACCTATTTTTCGAATTTTCTAAAAAACGTTTGAATTAAAAAAATAAAAATACAGTTTCATGCACAGAAGCCTATAAAATTAAGGAATACGCTATTTCTAGTGCCTAGTT
>JABASM010002783.1:0-10331 GCA_019776545.1 Brachystomella parvula | reverse complement strand
CCCCCCCCCCCCCCCCCCCCCCTCCCCCATCCTACTTACTTTCAGCTAGAACTAAATTCCAATTGAGGGCAATGTACAAGAGATGAGTAAATAACCACGAGAAGAACCACTTGAGGTGATAGAATGGCTGTCAATTAAAAATCGTAATTTTTTTTCAAGTTGTTTCGAAAACCATGTAAGGAATTATTGGACTTACGGTGAGTAGAGGGTTGGCCGGGCTTGTGTGGGAAAGGGGCTGGGGGCAGGCGGCTTGGAAGTCATAGACACGGACTCGTTTGTACACGTCAGAGTTCACAAGCATTTCCATCACCATTCCGTCCACCTCACCAAAGAATTTACCTGGAGGAAAAAAATAAAAATAAATTTTTAACCTGGGTCAGTTGCAAAATGCTAGCAAATAGTAGCGTACCAGTATCTTCGGTCTTTCTCGTGGTGATGAGGATGAAACCATTATCATCAAGAACGTAACAATCGAATTCTGGGCTTGTGCACGTTTTCTTGCAATCTCTCCCTTCGATACACTGAAAATCAGCCGGAAATTAGACTTGATTAAGCCCTTGGAAAGCCAGCAAGTTTGAAATCGATGACGACGGCGGCTGATGTTGACAGCTGTCAAAAAACTTGAAACGACTACCAGAATAAGGTTAATGCTGCCAACTCAGCCAAATTGATTGCTCAAATAGTAAAAAATTGGAAGAATTTCCAGCACTGCTAGGCGCCATTTCAGATTTGTTGACAATTCTCAACATCACCCAGGCTTCGGAGCTTTCAAATAGCGCCGTAGCGCCCCACCTGACAATGACAAGTCGAGCGTCCTAGCGGAGACAAATTACTTCCCGTTAACTTCCAATATAAAAAATTAAAAAAGGACTTTAGGAAAGTATAGAAAGTTTTTAACCCCGTGGGCAAAATGTTGTTCCAGGAAATTTAACCTTCTTGACAATTTTCAACATCGCTGGCCTTCCGCGGGTTAAGGAATTTATTTTTTTGAATGAAAAGTGTAAGGCGGAATTTTTTTTACCGTTCCAGTAATTTCCAGGAATCGATCTGACCATTTCTGATGATCAAATTGCAATCCCACTACGGCCACCGGTGCTTTTCTACCATGCTGAGAAACAAAGACTGCACGGGTAGCGGTGACGCGTGTTCCTGGTCTGGTCCCTGCGTTGATTGGGACTGAGTAAACAAATGCATTCGGGTCCGAAGCATAGCGATCCACAGCTCGCTGATACCAGAGGGATTCCGTTGCAAAGGGATCAATGGGAGGATGGCCGCCATTTCCATTCCCATTCCCACTATACGAAAACATAATTTTAATTAATTCATTTTTCAATATAATGCATCCCCTCTCCCCAAGAATTCTTACTTTCCATGTCCCGATCCTCGAAACTCGATCCAGCGCGTCAACCCACTCCTCGTTGCAATAAAGGCCATGAGGGCTCCGTACATCTCAATGATTTTGCTGAAATAATTCATGAAAATCAAGTAATTCATAAAAATGAATATCAGTCGATGATCCAGTTCCAGTGAGGTGAGCATAAATGGAGCGGAAGGAGAAAACGGACGTGTGATTTAAATGTGCAAGTGGAATAAATAAAAAATTCGTTTTAGAATTCATGGTTGGAACGAATTCTTTACCTGGGCATCAGTGCAAATAACAATGCAAGCGACCTTGTAATTAAAATTAAGCAAGTGGAAGGAAAAACAAAATTGTGAGTTAAGATTAGGATATTTTTTTCAAGACAGAGAGTGTTAGTGCTTTTAAAATTAATTTGAAGTGAATTTTATGTATAAGCGTAACTTACGATTCATTCTTGTTAAATTTCCATAATTTGGCTGAGGTAAAGACGTCTGTTACATTGGCATCAAAAATGAGGGAGTGGATTAATTCTCTGTTACCTGTAACCCAGAAATCAAAATTTTAATTTTGAAAATACGCTTTCCATAAAGCTGAATGCTTACACTCGTAAATATCTTCTTCCAAATGCCTCTTGCTGGAATGTCGAAGATTTTTCACAATTCCGACCCCAGTGTTCTTCCAGCTCCATGACCTTGAGCTTGCTTGTATCTCACGCAAGAAATGAATGAGCTGATCCTCATTGTTAGCGAACGCTTTGTCACTCCGGATGTAGTCACAGTAGTGCCAGCTTGGATTGATTGACCATTTCCGAGCCGATTCATTAGGGGGATCGAGGAAATGGGTCACGTCAATTCCTTCTTCTTTTCCAATGCGTACAACGTCCATTTCCCCCTTGAACCAAGTGGCTCCTTGCGGAATTGAAAGTCCCAGTGTGTATGGCGTATCATCCAGTCCTTTGTATTCGTACACCTGGTTTCGAATTGTTACGCGACGCTGAAAATTACGAATGCAAAAGAATTTGAAAAATAAACAAGCGGTGGTGATTTGAGAAAAACTCCTACAAAATCATCCTGGGGTATCCTGATCCGCAAAGTCTTGAAACCGTATTCCTTCATAACGATTTCACGCCGAACCTGCAGAAAAAAAGAGAATGATAAATTAAATCATTTTTACTGCAGAGGGTAAGCCACCCTATAAAAATCACTCTTTTCTCATTAGCTATTTTATTTCGAAATCGACGAAATGTGCACTGATGAGTGATTAAGACATCAGAAAAAGGAAACACAAAAAATTATTTTTTAAATCAAAATATTAATTGGCAATAAATGAAATTCCAAAGCAATAGCTCCAGGAACTCCTTGAACTCCTGAATTATTATGATTGTGATGGGCTTCGATTTGGACTTATCGCGCATCAGGCACCACCCTTACTGAAAAAATCGTCAATTAAAAATCCATCATGCAATCCAACCCACGCCACAGTCGGATGTTAAAATTTGTTTTAATCGCGTTCAATATGAATTTGGATTGACAAGACAGGATGTGAAACAGACACTTCCGCAATTAGGTAGTAGTTCTTAGATTAAAATGACTAGTTAAATAATGGTTTTTCTTTGGATTCACGCCGTATGTATGCAGATGCAGATGCAGATAGAAGCAAGAAGATTTTAGGCTTTTGGAGACAAATATAATTGAATTAGCTTGGCTTTGGTTTGAGTTCAAGGATCCGGGACCTAAAAACCAAGTGAAGGACAGGGAGAAAAACAGGGTTGCCCGTTTGGAGCCTTAAGGGTACTACCGTACTACTTAGCCCTACTTAGCATCTGTTGAAAATGTACTATTTTTCCACTGCCTTCGGCGTTACCTTCTCCTTTAAATTCTATTCTTCATTCGAAATATATTTTTGAGATGTGAAAACCTCCGTTTTCTCACTCCATTAGAACGGTCACGATTAGAACAGAGGGCAGAGGTTTTCTAATACAATCATATTTCAGTAATCAGGTAAGGATGATTAATATTTTTTTGTCTCCTAAGTTGAGATAATTTTTCCTATAAATACGAGCGCTTTGAATTAAAATGAAAAATATAAGAGTCATTTCAACACTAAATTACACTTTTAAAATGTCAGATTTAGTAAGCCGGGAAAGGAGACTTCGACTGTGCCGAGCTATTGATCTTAACTTCTCACACCCAGAGGATCAACATCTTAAGGCATTGATGCTTTCAATCAAGGAAGACTTCGAAAGAAAAGTAAGTTTTTTTAACGCTTTTCTTCTTTGGATTTAGTGATTTGTAATTTGAGACTAATAATTTTGAAAACTAACGAGGACTCATATACTAATTCTTTTAGGATTCATTCAGAAATTTTCGGAATATAATCTTAAAAGTTTTTGTGCTTAAGTCCTCGTCGTCGTCAGTTTTTAAATTTTTCATTTACACTCAACGTTAATTTTTACTCTGAACGTGATCTCACTCAGTCTGTTTATCTTTTCAGGCAGCAGCGAGAAAGTTCCAAAATATCACAGCCATGCTGGACTTGCTAGTGGATTTTACGATCGAGGCGGTAGACTCAGGAGAGTTTACGACTCAACAAAAAAATGAGATGGTGGCGAAATTGGCGCTCCATGCTTCGCACTTGGTGGTTGCGCAGGAAGTAAATGGACGGCAAGAGTAAGGCACACGGGTAGGACATCCCTCATTCAGCTCATTCCTCATTAATTTAACATCTAATCACTCTATCCTTCATTCCCCTGAGGAAGTCTATTTCAATTATATTTTATGTATATTTCTAAATCTAAAAACCCTAAAAATGTTTCCTAAATATGGTTCGTTGAAGATTCTAGGCGATATGCATTACATTAATTAGTATTCTATAAAAATAGCTCAAGGGCTCGTGTCACCCATGAAGATTTCACGGATGCTATTATGGAAGCCCAGGGTGTTTTCTGACTCCCTAATAAACCGATACGGAGTGATTTTTATAGAATGACCAACCTTTAGTAGCAAGGGATAAGAGAATTCTCTTACATCTAGGAGTGTGGAGTCATTATTTCGAAATGTTCCATTGCTATCCATCAGTTCGACTTCACTGAAATCCACGCTGTTGTAATTTGGGCGTAAAATGTCACCATGCTAAAATCAGCCATTTTTACTTAGATTCATGGTTTAATTTATTTTTAGCAGAGATTCTTTTCCTTACGGATGAACGGACTGCTGGTCGCCAATTTGGATGCAAAACCACGTGTCCATTATTGGTAACAATGAAAGCATAGCCATTCACTCCAAGTTTGAATGGAGTGGTGAGTCGCTTTAGTTCCCGAACCGGAACATCTGTAGCCACAACTCCCAGAAAATTCGCGATACGCTCCTTTTGATTGCCAAAAAGAAATTAATGCCAAAGAAAGCGCTAAAAAAAATTCTCTAAAGAATGGCGCCCAATTTCGGTAAAAGAATTTTCCCCTGCTAGATTCTTCCAAACATTGGTATGTAGCGCTTTTGAACTACTATACCTTATAATTCAAATCAATAATTTCTAAATCTCATCTCTCTTTTCGAAATATTTTTGCTATTTTTCCCTGAAGAAGGAAGCAGTGAGTTTCCGAAAGCTTTAGGAAGAAAATAAAAATGAATTCCTCTACATCCAGCAGAATTCCGTTAAGTAATTCACCTATACCTTACAACTTTTTCAAATGAAATCACTCACCAAGGAGGTCACCAAGGGTCAGTCAGCTGGCCACATCAATCGGGTCAAGTGATACGCCAACCGAAATGCTTGACGCTTGACGTCCTGATTCCAAAAATATACCCCAATTTATAATTCTGGCCTACAATATGGCGACCAGGGGTCGCCAAACTTATCGCTGAACATTAAATGACACAAATGGCAGTCATGTTGTACACTAACAAAGTCAGTTGTAGTATGTTTTAGAATCAGAAGCCTTTCGATTGACGCATCACTTGACCGTATTGGTGAGGTCAGTTGACTGACCTTTGGTAACCTTAAAAGGACAATGGAAAGCGAGTTTCGGAAAATTTCAGATAAAAAACTTGTAAGGTACGTTTCAGAGATGCTATGCATGTATCAGAAAAAGCCAACCGGGAAACACCTTCAGTGAAAGTGGCCTCATCCTTTGCCTGTAATTTATGGAATCTTCTGGTAGAAAAATTAGTTTTACCTGCTTTCCACTAGAAGTCGTAGTTTTGTTTCTAAGGTCAAAAACAGGCATGGAGACAGTGGTCACAAATTCAAAATCATTTTCGACTGGTGCTGCTCGGTGTGGGGGTACCTAAAAATATCCCAATATAAAGTAATTAGTTTTTCAATTCTATGAGAAAATTTTAAATGTAGTTTGTGAGTGTCAAAAAACGAAAGACAAAAGCAAGTGCTGAAGTATTTTGAGCAAAATTCATTTCTAAAAATTTGAAACCTAAGAAATTAAAGGAAAAGCAGTTCAATCGTCTTTCAGCTTGAACTTTTTCATGCCTCATATGCTGAAAGGCAAGAACTCACACTTGATAGGTCGAGTTGTGAGAAGCCGAGGGAGCGATTCGGGAAGGAATTGATGATTCTGATTTGCTCAGAGCGCTTGCGCTGTTCCGATCCAATTTCAGACGCCCATGCCCAATCAGATTCCACCAGCTCCTTCCAATCCAAAAAGTAGGGCAGAAGCAAAAAGAAACAAGAACAAGAATATATTTTAATTAAAAGCAGCAAGTCGTTAGTGAAATGCGAAGCAAAAATTCTGTAAAAAACAAAATTCTCATCTAAAAAAAAATCAATCCTGATTTCTACCTTGGACTCATCATCCACACTACGTTTGATTTAACCAAAAGGATCTAGTTGGACTCGGTACTTCCTACATTAAAAATTTACTAATCTATTCTCCAAAACAATAAAAAAAGATTGGAGGGATGGACATACGACAAAGTTGGCATAGGCTGGAGTCCAAGTCACATCGTGCTTCCCGAAAATCGCCATGGGTCGAGACATGATCGGCAGGTATTTTAAAACCTGCTCTTGTACTTCCCCCAAGGTTGAAACGTGTACAAAGTAACCTGCGTTAAAAAAATCGAAAAGATTTTTTTTTTTCAGAGATTTCAAATTCAGAAATTTTTAAAACAAACCTTGGTTAGTGCAAGCCATCCACCGAACTTCCCTGAAATCCGTGACTTCCTTTCCAATAAGATAAGTGAAAATTCGAACAGGGTGGCGCGGATCCTGGAGCTGCTTGAAGAGGTCTTCGTAGTAGTACGGCGAGCCATCAGTGATGAGCATAATCGCTTGGTTACATCCAGCACTCTCAGTGCTGTCATTAAACTTCTAAAAACAGGACGCGAAAAATTCTCGTTAAAATTTTGCCTTCCGTTTTTTTCAATAATTTTTTTTTTGCAATGCTTAATTTGAATTTACCGAATGGAGTAGCTCGAATGCAGTAGTCAGAGCTGCAGCACTGTAAATCATATTTACAAGTACTAAGTACAGTATACTTTAATTTTATTGATTCAGAAACGGCTTACTGGTCTGCCATGTGGTGCGTGACATCCTGGTCTAAGGCCACTTTGAATTCTCGAATATTCTCCAGACTCGCCTTAAATTATAGAACCATGAAAAATGTTAAGAAAAATTAAGGATTTAAAACTATGAAAAAGCAATTTACCTCAACTAATTTATCTTGGAAGCAAGGAACAATTGGCGTGACGTTAGCAGCAAAATTATACACATTCACAAAATCATTATCTGTGAGCGTGTCTAGGATAGTAAAGACGACATGTCGTGCAATTTCTCGTCTCCTCCCAGTCATTGACCCGCTCGTATCCTGAAGGATGACAATGTTCTTAGGGCTATTGGCTGCTGTGGTGTACCAGGGGCGCATGCGGGTGTCGAAGAGATCTGTATTCCCTTCACTATTATCCTTTCGCCAGGACATGGCAGGGTACTGACGAAGAAAGCCTGTGACTGACCCAAAGTACTGCCAATGCAAGGTTGGGTGGTCCTTGAGATTGGATAAGAAAATATCATCCAGTTCTGATGACCACTCAATTCCTTGTAGTACTTTCAATTCTAGAAATTAGAATTCAAAACTTAAAACTCCGAGTACTAGCTAAGATTTCTAGGCATTTTTAAGGGTGTTTTGACTTTACCTTGCTCGTAGATGGAAGTGGGGACATGGACAGTCGAAGTACTAAAATTAACTTCAGCGTCAAAATGCTTGCTGTACTTGAGTGGGAGGTGGATAGGGTATGGCCATTCGTCATCCTCATCCAACTCCCTGTTAATTCGCTTGGCGGAGTAGTAGTTGGCTGGTTTTGGAGAACCTGTGTGCTCGGCTTCATTGTAATACAAAGCCCTCTGCTCAACTTCAACTTGTAATTTCTGTAAATAGAAAAACAAAAATTCCAATTTTCGTAAAGTTGTAAAGCATTCATTCGCAACCCTTCGAAAGAAAGGTTCCAGGACAGGGTAAAATAAAATAAGAATCATTAATTCAAGCGGTTGAAAATTTCGTTAAAAAAGGAGGTGATGCGTCTTGATTTGAGTAGATAAAGCCTTTTTTTGCGGATACATATTCGAAATACTGAATGACAGGAAAGCAAGAATGTGAAATCAGTTTTCATTGTTGAAATTTTGTCTTACGTAGAGTGCTGTAACCCTTTCCTTGAAATGTGCTTCAATATTTCTTTTCATTTCTTCCAACAGGCTTGGGAGTTTGAGCAACTGGACATCTGAATCTCGACTCTGCTGGAATCTCTAAAGGCAGGGAGAATCGACCAATCAGAAACTTTCATCTTCAGGATTCATAAATCGATTTGCTTCTATACTCACCCCATGGAGTTCATTATATTTGGTCACGGAGCGTGCAAATTCTGATAGCGGGCCGCCAAATTTAGAAGCCCAGTTCTCCAGCCTATGAAATATTTTAAAGTGCTAAAGGTTTGATTAAACTGAGAATGGTCATGATGCTTACTGTTGCCTGGAGATTCCTCGGTCAGGGAGGTCAGAGGTCGAAATCCCCAGAAGGAGGAGGAAGATTAGAACGCGGGGGGTGGACATGACTAAGTTATTCTTCCGTAGGGAGTTCCCATTCGCTTTCTCTTTCCAAAACTATACTTTCACTTCACAGATTCTCACTTTCACTCCTCTCATCTTTCTTCGACTGAGCTAGACTCTCTTTGCCAAAAAAAACTAGAATGCTAGACGACGGATATAAGAAGATGCAGAGTTTGAGGAATGGAGCGCAGGTCTACGTTCCCGGGAGAGTAAAATCGATCCCTTCATCCACCCAAGACCAAGTTCCCGAGACGCAAGGAGAAAGGAGCCCAAGCCTCTATCCACAAAACATCGTGCCAAAAATCCTTTCGATCCTAAATCCTCGAGTTTCACTTACCACTGCCACCTTCAGCGCCAGAATCTCTGAAATCACCACCGCCAGTCGTTGCACGTAGTACGGAAGGAATGCACCTAAAGGAAATCCGATTGCACCACTAGCACTTCTTGTTGAGTTGACAAATGAAATGAGTTTTGATGTAAAACAAGGTTCAGAACAAAATGCTTTCCACTTTTCACCCTATTTCTCGCTGCGAAATCAAGAAAATCCTGAAATTCTGCTGTAATTGATGAAAACAATTTTCAAAAATATTCTCCTACCATCCAGAGCTCTATTTAAAAAACAGCTTTTCATTTTTGAATTTTTTATATATTTTTTATTTTCTTACTTTGATTTCTCTTTTTTATACCCTTTGATTTTGAAGCAGACTGTTGTAATTAATGGTATATCACGATTTTTTTTTCTCCAGGGGCGTTGTGGCGAAAATTGGGTCTTAATTTTTTTACTTTGACCCTAGCCCTTCCTCCTCTGCAGCTGTCTAAAGCCAAGCAGTAGACTTTAATTATAGCTACCGCTACTGCGACTACACAGAGCTAGTAAGGTTTTTGGATACAACTTTTCTTTCAATAAATTTTTCCCGATAATTTTATTGGGCTTGAAATCAGAGAGCAGGCCCATGTAACGATTTTACACAACTTTGAAGTCTAATATTTCGTATTCAGTCATGAAAAATATACTTATACAAGCTTAGGAATTTACTACAGTCCTTTTTGGACACGTCGTTCTTTGTTCTACGTTTGGAACAGCGATTTCTCAGTCTGTCGTGTCAATCGCACCAAAGATTTCACTTTATGCTTCACTTTGCTTAGCTTGAAAGGCTTAGACTAGGACTCAGTTTGTGCAAAATCACTCTACACATGCGCAGAGCTATAACTTTAAGTTTTCAATTAACAACACGACTATTTTCTTCTATAACTGCGCATCTCCGCCGTTGAACAACGTTATTTTCCGTTTCCTCTTGGGGGGTTAGAAAGGAAGGAAAGCATTTCTTGATTTTGCTGATTCAAGGAAGCCATTTTTAAAAAGAGGAAATTGGGAATTGGAGATTAGTTTTCTTCAAAGAATTTTTTTCTGAGTAATCGCATCTAGAAATAAAAAAATTGTTTCAAATATCATTTTTCAATGAAAGGTTCAAGTTTTCCAGGTTCCTTGTGTCCTAAAGGAGAAAAGACAGGTACGAAAACTTAAGACGAGTAGAACAAAGGGCCAGTGAGAGAAGAAATATACATAGATTTACAGAGGCAGATTAAGTGAAAGCAAATTGATGAGTGAAAGTTTGAACTTTAAAGAGGCCCTCCTGATCCATAATTCTAAAAACCCACCTCAGCGACCTCCCTAACTACTGATTGTAATTTAAGTGGAAATTATTGAGTTTTTAGTTCATTGTTTAATTTCAAGTCCAAGATTTCCTCTAGACCGGCGTCTCCGAGTTGTTTTTTGATTTATACCCAGGAGCAGTTACCTTTGAACAAACAAAATAAAAAAAAAATTGTCAAAAAACTCGTAATAAAAATCAAAAAAGAGGAAAATTCGTTGCAAAAAATTAAGAAACAAAATAACTTTGCTGCAAAATCAGCATTGAGTTCT
>JABASM010002782.1:0-10331 GCA_019776545.1 Brachystomella parvula | reverse complement strand
AAAAAACTCAATAGTGTGTGTGTCAAAAAAACTCAGGATCTTATTTTCTGGGGTGAATTGGTGTCTTTGGAGATGATCATTTTTCTGTTTACATAACATCACTAGTTTTTCCGAGTAACTTGGCCGGCATGACTCAATTCCCCATCACCTTACTCTCCAGGAGAGTTGAATTGAATTTAGGAGATAATTTGGAGAGAGATGAGGCTGATAGTCTCTTCCATGTAAGGATTCTAAGGACCGAAGGCTGTGACTGATGGATGATCGGTTTTTTTTTTCCTTGGTGCCTGTGCGGAAGGGAAGGTGAATTCATCTCTTTTATTTTTTAGAGGAGGGCCATTAGTCGGCTCTTCCTCGTTTGCTCTTTCTTCTATGCTCAGATTATAAGTAGAGAGAGGAAACCAGAGCCGTGCCACTGATTTGGACCATTAATCTTCATCAAGAGCGTTTTGTACGGAGGCAAACACTTCACTTCTTCTTTTAAATTCAATTGGTTATTAGAATCAAGCTGTTAGGAGGCATTGTAGCCTCTTGAATGGGCTCTATCACCTTTCCCAAGCCTTTCTCCTTCTCTCTCTCTCTCCAGGCAGAGAACCATGACTTAACTTCCATACTGCCCATTTCACTCTACCAGCTGCAATTAACATCCTTACATCAGATCTTCCTATTACGGTCCAGAGCTCTCAAGGGGAGCTCCATTCTGCTAACTTTCTACGGTCCTAATAACTCCTAATTGCACCTATTATTCCAAATATCGGAGACATAGAATTAGTCACTTGATTCTTGAGTACTGGAGTCTTTCCCTCCAATAATCCCCAACTACACTATCAAATCCACTCTCCTCATCCTATGTACAGGGTGGTCAGAAAGCAAGTGTCCTACTTCCGAAGAGGTAACTAGAGGACCTATAGCTTGATTTTCGAAATTCCGCTTTATAGCACCTGTGATAAGGTTCTGAATTCTATCCTGCGCAATCTTAAATTTTTCAAAAACTATGGACCTCTCTGACTTTTTTGGCGGGTGAAAAAAATCCTTACAGAATGCAACCCGATTTTTCCAAAATAAAAATAAAAACCATTTTGTGCTACTGCCTCTCAAGTAAAAATTAAGTAAAATTCAGTAATCAAAACTTTGTTTGATTTAAAGTACAAAAATATAATTTTTCGGCTTTCGATAAATCTCGTAGAAAATAAGTTTAGGAAAGGTTTATTTGGCTTTATTTTCTGGAACTTAGTGATTTGTGGATTAAATGGTGTTAGGATGCCCAACTCGGAATTTATTCTGGACCTGGCTCCAGTATTCAACCCGGCGCCCAGGTTTGAAGTGCGCCCGACTTGGAATGGGCTGAAAAATGAAAGGCTCAGTTAAGGACTTGAAAGTATTGTTAGTATTCATCCTGGGCATAGTGCTCCCATTTTGTTTGAATTTCTGGTACGTAGAATCCTTTATTTAGGACCACCATGTATGTCAAAAGTTTTTTAAAGTTTGATGCATTTGACGCCGTTGTGGTGTGCCAGTCCTGTGGTTTCTACTAAAATTATCTTTACCTTATGTCCAAAGTTCGACTACTTTCTCCAGCCTGCTCTGGTTCTGGAGAAGCCTATCGATTTTCTTTCTGCTTTTCATTCCAGAGGAGACCAAACACTCCATATCCACGAGCGAAAAGTTTCGATTCCCTGAGTTCTATTTCCTACTCCGTTTTCCAGAAAAGAACTGGACATCAGATCAGTCCCTGGTCTTCACGAACTTTGGAGTTGTTAACGACCTCAAGTGGATTTTCTAACGCAATCATCCCCCCCCCCCCCTTTCTATTTTCGCTGAAAAAAAAAAAAGAAAAAAGAATTGAGAACCCTAGAAATTGTGGAAATTGGATTTCTGTGAAGAAAGAAAATAAGAATTGTAAAACCCTTGTTTTTCTTTTCTCGGCGTGCCTTATATTTGTTTTTCTTGTTGAAATTGTAGGGCTTCGCTTTAGCCCTTTTCCCTTCCTTTTCTCTTTATTTTGCGGGGGAAAGTAGGGAGAAGACCTTTTCCTGTGCATGACTGATTGTTTTTTGAATGTGATTGAATGGGAGAGAAAGTGGAAGATTGAGAATTTTCTTGAGGTTTCCGAATATTAAAATCTTCTCATGAAAGAGTCATGAGGAGGAAAGGCGGGTTGAGTGAGTCAAGCGAGGAAATGAAGATTTTGAGGTCTAGTGGTCAGTGAGTAGTGAAAAAGATGGAGGAAGATGATTGGTTGTTGAAGTGAGGCGGATGTCTGGAGACGAGCTACTGGATATTGGAAGGTGAGTGAGGTGAGTCCTATTTACTCCTTCCTTCCGCTCATTCCTTCCACTGAACTGTGAGTAAAAAGTTTTTATAGGATTTTTTTCTCCTCTGCTTTCACCCAATAATAATATTGAGAAGAGTGAGATTCTTCACCAGTTTGAATTTTTTCGTCTCGGAAATGGTTCATACTTTCTCAAACCCGGAATTTCCATAGGAATCTCATAGACATGACACGTAGTAAATAGAGAGAAATGGAATATTTTCCACTGAGCAGGGATATACGCCCACTTCCAGTTTCTGAGGAGAAAGTTACTATCGTCTACTCTCAAACTTTGCTTTGAGACAATATGAATTTGATAGAATGGATTTCGGATCCTTCCACTATATCTCTAACGCTTTCTCGTGGTCTGGAAAATGAGGCAGAAATAATGTGGAGGAAACTGTGGAAAATATCACAACTTTCTTCTAGCAGGGAAATAAGGCTACGATTTGCTACATTTTTTTTACAGCTAGCCAGGTTCTGCGTCAGTTCAGCATTTATGCAGTTTCTGCATACGACGCTCCTGCATACTCAACAGCTGGATGCTGGCTTACCACTATGCAGAATTATCGTGTAAATGCTGAGGCTCGCCCAGCAACGGCTTGTAAGTGGTCTGTGCGAAACCGGCGTGCGTGCACCCCGACGGAAAATTTTCTGCAGAATCCTGTAGGAAATTCGGACAAGCGTTCTACAGAAAAAGTCTGCGGATAGGGGTCATTCCTCACTTTTCGAGATCCCTCTGCAGGAAAAAGACGTGAAATCTAATGGAAACCACGAATTCTTTGCAGAATCTTCTGTCTGAATTTTCTGCACAGCTTTTCTGATCGGGAAAATCGATGTAACTGAATCGACGTGGCCGGTAAAACTCATGCGGAATCGAACGCGGAAAGAGTGTATCTGCAATCGACGTCCGCAGAAGCGCCCTATGCCGCTGGGAACCGTGAATGTCGGATTCAGTGTGAAACATGGTGTATTGAACACGCTTTCGCCGTCTGCGGAAACTTAGTGCACAGGATTTGCTGCGCGAAAAACCGCGTAATGCCGGCATCATGTTTGTGAGATGCGCTTTTGCGGAAACAGTGTTTAAGGAATTGGCAGTGTGGAAACCCAAAACTTTCGTTTCGCGAATTCGGCGTAAGTTTCGGTTTCGTTAAAATGAAACCGAAATCGCAAGTTTTGCAAAACGAAAGTTTCGTTTTGGCAGACGGTGGGACACGAAAGTTTCGGTTTCGGTTTCGTTTCTTCAGACGCCGCGCGACGAAACTTTGGGTTTCGTTTTCGCAGACACCCCGAAACTTTCCGAAAGTTTCGGGTTTCCACACTGGGAATTGGCTTCTGCAGAGATATTTTCGGAACAGGGAACCAGACTCTCATCTCCCTGTGAAAAATACGTGCTTTTTCGAGTATCGCTTTCGCCTGCGGAATTGAGTAGTGCGGCGAGAAAGCATGTCCACTTGGGAAGTTTGAGGAAATTACTAAAGTTGAGGCTATTAGGCCCTACTCACTTCGTTACTAAAATCCGATTCCAAGTAATTTCCTAGGACTTGCTCAGTAAAAATTGTTGGGAAGGAAGACGGCTTGAGCTGTAGATTCCATAAAGTGATTCTGAAATCTGGTTGTTTCCATTTGCGGTTTTTGGTGGAATTGGGGAAAGTGATGTGTAGGACACAAAAGGAAAGTGTAGGACTCGGTTATTCTCTGGCTATCGGAATATTACCTTTGTATTCTCAGAGTTCATGTGGATAAGAGAGAAGAAGGACCTTATCAGGGAAACAAAATGTGTTTTTCTTTTTTATGGAACGAGAGAAGATTGTCATCAGTTTTCCGTTTTTCCTATTAGGAAGACCATTTGAATCCTTTTGAAGTGAGTCCTCTCTCTCTCTCTCTTCAGAGAAAGTCCTTTGTGTTGAACCATTTCTTTTGTTCTCATCCTCCCATAAGGAACTAGAATAGGAATCCATATCTTCATTTTATGGGAGATTGGCCTTTCTCTCAGCAAATACGGTGCTAAAAGAAGGAGAAAGGGAAAAAAAAATCTCTCATCAATTGATTAATCTTATAATTCAGCCCAATTTATTTTCTTTTATTTTTCCTCTTCTATTTTCCCAGCTGAAGAAGCTAGGCTTGATTTTCCAAGGTAGTAGACGAGTTTTGATTGAATTTTTTTTTGGTGGAGCTGATAGTGGAATATGCTTGAAAAATATGGAATGCAGAGGAAGGGAGGCGAGGTGAGTGTGAGGAACGTGTCTCTTTGAAATAGTCCCTTGGCGGATGTTCATAAATTCGGGCTTGTTTAGGGGCTAGGGATGCTCTGCGTATCTTTTCAGTGAAAAGTTTTTTCTTTCTATCTGGTGAAAGCGAGAGGACGTCGTTCCTTCTGGGGAATTCTCGAAGGGCAACTGTCAACGTCAACTCTGTCTTTTTCGATTAGAGGCAGAGAGGCCTCTGAATTCTCTCTCAACTGAGGGAGGGTAGAGGGAATTCCTTGAGCAGAATATGGACCAACTTTCTCCTTTTTTTTCGTCTTCTTTGAGGCATAGATCCGAGTGTCAGAGTGTAATGCCGATCAAATGGGTTTGGATGAGTGACGGGTGAGAATGGAGAGCTTGGGACAGAGGAAAGGGTACCTGGATCTGATGACTTTTAGGCATGACTGACTATGGACTTTATTTTCCGCGCTGTCAAAACGTTCTTATCTCTAATAACTTCTAGGATGCGTTTCTGGGTCGATGGACTCCTCAGTCCATCACACTTCCTGACCTTTCTCCTTCCCATCTCCAAAATTAACTGAATTTCTTCAAATTGTGATACCGTAATATCTTCTAATTCGGAACAGGGCGTCTAATTCGGAACAAAATTTTGAAAAATTAGAAAACGAGCAAAATTTGCCGGAAAAGTTCCAAAGTTTTGTGTTGCAAGCGAGCAGCCTTTTCTGCGCTTATTATGAGAACTACAAAAATTTTAATGCAAATTTTGCTCGTTTTCTAGCATTCCCAAAATTTGTTCCGAATTAGACGCCCTGTTCCAAATTGGACGATATTACGGTACTTTTGTTCCGCAAATTCTAGTTCATTTTTTTTAAAGGATCTTATGATTTTTTTAAAATTTTCTTCGGTTTCATTTTTTAATTTTTTACAATAATTTTGAGGAATCTTAAGCCAAAGATTTGAGGCACCACAAATAACATTTCGATGGAAAATCTCCATAGCGAGAACTCGACATGTGCCTTTTCGTGGCAAAAAACTGAATTTGAGTTAACCGTTTTCATAGAAAGCGCAGAGGACGAAATCGAGGAGACTGGAAATGGAGGATTCTACCACAAAATTTGAGTAGAATAGTAATTTGTAAATGGCTGTAGTAGAGCAGACGTCTGAGCCAATTCCAAACTGTAAAATGTAATGAAATAGAGAATTGGATTTTGTTATGAGATTTTAGAGAACTATAAATCAGGATTTGATACCCTGGACCTCCTGCCTCCTCACTAAAGTTTGGCTTTGATTTTAGTTGACGCTCCTGTGCTCGAGATAGGGAAGGACTACGGTGGCTAAGACAATTCATATTGACAAGTGGCAAATGATTCCTCTTCTCCAGAGATGAGCTTCCTGCTGCTTTTATTACACTCTCCCACCACCCAACTTTCACTTCCATCCGAATTTATAGTTTGTTCTCCTGGCTGGAGTCTTCCAGGGTTTTTACCAGTTTAGCAGGACAGAGCAGAGGAGTCAAAGGATTCTGTTCTCCTTAATAGAAATCCCTTTGTCCTCTTTCCACTCCCAATGTTTATCTGAACTTTGTATTCTCAACTCCCTCTCAGCTCTCACTTCAACCCATATACTCACAAGGGAACATGACTAACCGTCCTACTCCAACGTGATACCGACATGTACTGCGAAAAAATGAGATTGCTTTTTTTTGGGTGGACTTTTGAGTTTTTCTGAACTTTTTAACAGCAATTTTTTTTATCGATTTTTGGAAATCCTTATGGGGTTTAACACTTAAAACTATACACATTTCTCCGAATCCAGTAAATTCAAGCGGGTCAATAACTTGAGAAATCACGGAAATTAGTGTCGATACCTCGCGCGGCCTTCCCTTGTAAGAAAAATCAAAAAAAAAAGATCCGGGCATGACAGTAAAAGAAAAAAACAACATGGCGTAGCCATTGTCTACATGGCAGAAGAAAGCAACCTTATTTTCTTGGATTTAAAGAGAATTCTTCCCTACCTGCAACCTGGAATTTGAAATATGAAAAATTAATGTTTCTGTGGGAGGGGGGAGAAAGAGTAAAAGTTGGGAGTGGAGAAATCTGTTTTGATGAGTTTGAATATTAATGTTTGAATTATATATCTAGTGAGACCTAGTTTTGAAATGAAAGTTTTGAGTTTTCTTCCTCTTGNAATGAAAGTTTTGAGTTTTCTTCCTCTTGAGCCCTGTCTCTTTTTCCTATTTAAAGGATGGGGACGGACGTAGGTGCGATGGTAGAAATGGATATAGATAGGTTGGCTGGAGTGTGCGGGATGGAGAAAGGCCTATTTGAGAGAGGACTCATTGCCACCTCACGTGCGTTTGACGGCTTTTCTCCTATCTCTCCTTTCTTCTCCTATGATCAATTTTGAAGAGCTTTACGAACAACTCCAGAGTCATCCATTCCGATGAATTCTCCAACTCCTGCTCCAGAATATTCTAATTTACTTTTTCTCTTTCTCTACATGGATCATGTGGGGAGAGCTGAAGGAGAGGATGATTCCTCCTTGAATCACTTCATGGTGAAAGCATGCTTTCCCACCCGTCATCCCCAGACAAGGCTTCTGCCGAACTATTCTAGAGCAGCTGAAGTGGTCGGCATGTGGTGGACTTCCTGGTCGATGGGAAAACCGCCTCTTACGTTCTTTAAAATCTTCAGCTTTCCCATTGAAAATTTTTGAAATACCCTCAGAGTCGGACGACCATAAGCACCTGAGGCTGGATGCTTTTTCTCTATTCGAGGCTTTGAATTCAGAGACTGAAAAATCGAAAAAAAAAAATTTTATAATTCGAACTGGCAACCTGAAAACTGAACCTGGCAACAGTTACGTTTGGTTTCAACATCGAACCTGATTGGACGAAAATTTCAAACTAATGATTTGCATATCGAATAAGGAAAAATTCTATTCGAAATCTACCGTCTAAAAAATTTTTTTCAAATACAAATGGTAACGGCATTTAGAAAAGCAGCTACGAAGCAGGTGGGGAGAAAATCTTGACGGATTTAATTCTTGAATCTATACCACAGTTTGAATTGAGGATTTTTGAAATTTTCCTTATATGGAAATGGAATATTGAATTGATGGGTTTGGATATAATTGGGTTTATGTTGTAAAAGAGATGAGGGGGACGCGGGCTCCTTCCGCCATTCTTCCCATCATCCAAGAGGAATAACTAACTTAGGCCTATTCTTGTGTAAACTAAACGAAGCAGATGATGAAAGCCTCAAGTTCCTTTCTGCCTGGTTTTGGCAGAGATTAGATGAAGTCTTAAGTCGGGGGAGAAAGCATAAGATTCAAATTGATTTTAAATTGGAGGAGACCAGGACATGACACTACCGACACCACTCCTCAACAACAACAAGAAAACTCAAGAGGGATTCCACTCTTCCCCGGATTTAAATTTTTATTATCCTCATCCTGATGGAACTCATTCTTGAGTCGAGGGAAAGTGATGAAGGAGATAAAGGGAGGATTTTTCCAAGAGAAAGTAGAGAATAACCAGGAAAGAGTTTTGTAAAACTCAATTCCAAGTGTCAAGTCCTGGGTAGAGGATTTGAAAGTTTTGAGGACGAGAAGGAGCTACCGTGATTTTAGTACCTAGCTCATATACAGCGTGTCCGAAGAATTTTGATACCGGGTCCAAAGTCCAACTTTTTCAAAATTAAAAAAATCCCGTATTTCGAATACTTTTGGAAACACTTTCATTCGACTAATTTAGCTTGAGCCTTAGTGCATCCATTCATGATGTTGCTTTGCGAAAAAGCAAATCAGAAATAGCAGTTATTTAATTTTTAAAAAAAATGGACTTTGGACCCGGTGTCAAAATTCTTCGGACAGGCTGTACCTCAGCAGTAAGCGTTCGAGTCGAATTTCCACGAGTCGAGTCTACCATGGCTCGAAGTTTCTTTCTCATATTCGACCTTCAATTTTCATTCTCATATTCGACCTCGAATTTCAAATCATTCAAACGTCTACTCGAAAGAGTCAAATGAAGAAAAGCGTTTTATGGTTTCACGTGAAATCTCCTCTCATCATTCGAATCGTATCTCGAGCATTTAGAATTTACCTTGCAATTTTCGAATTTTGAATCATTCAAATTCGGAATGTGAAATTGGAACTTGAATGCCGAATGCGAAATTTTCCGAATCCAAAATTGAACTCTTATGTCGAACCATCTGAATTCGAATTTCAACTCTTTTCGAATGTTTCGAATTTTTGATTTAAAATTCGAATTCGAATTTCCAGCAGTTTAAATTCTACTTTTTCTGCTCAAAGTTTAACACGAATCTCAATGACTCAAGGCATGTAAAATTTGAGATTTGAGTTTGCCGCGAAATGTTCGAAAGTAAAATTGAATGAAAAGTTTTGTGGGTGGGTAAGGGGGATCCTTAATTAAGAGTAGTCGTATTTTGAGCTTCTCTCGAGCAAGACCAATTATTCAATGTCCTATTATAATGATAATTATGTCAGGAGGCATTGGCTTTTGTCTTAATTCTCAATTCTCCCTGTCCTTACTCCATTCTCTGATGCTGAGAAAGTTTGAACTTTTCCTCCTTCTTGGCAGAGGTTTCTCTGTCCCTTCCTCCGAATTGGAAAGCAGTTCAGAGAACTTTCCTCTTCAAGTGTCTTGTGTCATAACTCATTAAAAGGAAAATTAGAATATTAACTTGATTGAATCATTTCTCATCTCTCGGGGTGAGGGTGGGCTGGCGGAATGTTCATCTCTCACTTTCTAATCATAATCAAGAAGAATGAAAAGTTTGAGTAGCTTAGGAGCATGCGGCGCTGGCTTTAAATGAAATATTAATCAAAGTCCTACGGTCGACCGTCCTACCGCGAATAAAAGTCTAATAACTTTCTCCTTTTTTTTTACTTCACAGATGTGCTAGGGCAGCAGCAATCTTTTCGTAGACGACCAGAGAGCTTGGAAGTCAAGCTAGGTGACACGGCTACTCTACGATGTGAGGTTGAGAATCAGGCTGGACGTGTCCAGTGGACCAGGGGAGGATTCGCACTTGGTGAGCTACGCTTTTCAATACAAGTTTCTTTGAGTGCTTCTCTACTTTGGTGAAAGTTTGTAAAGAAAATTTACAAACATTATTTTTTCGCTTTTTTTTAATATGACAAATAATTGTTTGAAGAATAAGACTCGGAATCGAAAATTGGGTCCTCTTCAAAAGGATTAGTCCTGCTTTCAGAAGCGGAAATTTTAAAAAAGGCGTCAACTTTTAAAAAAGGTTGTAGGGTGTCAGTTTTCAGAAACGCAGGAATTTTAGACAGTACTAGTTCATGGTTGGTGGACCTGGCCCGGTTTCCTCCGTCCACCAACCTTCGTACTAGTTTTAGAAAAAGTCATAAAAAAGCAATGATTCTGGCAAAGGGCGTGTTGGGAATCTAATCTTTGGGTAACGGTTTTTAAAACGAGACTAGAATTTTCAAAAAACATGACGGGAATAAGGAAAGTTTGCAAAAAAAAGCACCATTTTTATTACTTCAACAAAGTTAGAATTCTGAAAAAGAGGCACGAGTTTTCGTTAACTTCCAGGGAAGTTGGAACTTTTTTAAAATGCTGCAATTTGAAAAAATAGAAGTGGCGAAAAAATGTGGGAGAGTTTTATTTAGAAAAAGAAGCAGCAGTTTTTAAAGGTGGGAATTTTCAAAAAAAAAACGGAATAAAACAAAGAAGGGCAGAAAGAAAGATAAGGTGGTGAAAATTTCTTTGTGAGTCTTGACATTCACTGGGCCTTTAAGAGTTGAGTACAAAATAAGAAGAGGAC
>JABASM010002781.1:0-10334 GCA_019776545.1 Brachystomella parvula | reverse complement strand
AAATTGTTGCTCCTTACTCGTCTCCGGGATTATCACGACGCTGTGGAGATCGAATGCTATCGGGAAGAAGGGAGTGGCAGCGACGCTAATGGGGCTGAGGAGTAGAGGAGTAAGAACAGGGCCATTTTTCATAAGAAACTTACCATAAGTCTAATTCTACAACTACGAATTAATGGAAGTTCAGGATACAGGGCCCAGAGGTTGCAAGATCAGTTTGAGTCTCAGTCAGTAACATTTTCCATCGTGGTTTTTACTATTAATAATTATCCATTCGGTTTAGTTATTTCTATTTTTTCGTAGTTTACTTACTCCGTAGGAGATAGCACTGTAAAAAATTAGCCTTTAGAAGAAATCAATCAGTCTGAATATACTAATCTTATGTTTGCGCAACGCGATTTTAAGTATTCAGAAATTTTTTTTCACTCATAAGTCGGCGTCGACTTATTTGAACGCTTAAAGATGTTTTAGCTAGCGAAATGGTGCTATGCATCTACTATATCATTCCACCAGTTGCAAGGCTCGAGCGTTTCCTCTTGAGAATTGCTTGCATTAAGCTAGCCAGACTTTAGCTGCACGGAAGGTATAAGTTAACACGCAAGGTTTTCATCCTCCAGTTCCTGAAATGGACTGGACACTTTACTGCTGGCAGTAGCTTTGCATCGGAGGAAATGTGAAGGTTGATGACCTTTTACCTTAGTTGAACTTGATCTCACTAAGGTTGGCCTAGCACTATAAGATTTCAGAATAGGAGTCCATGACGCATCATGAGTCCGAGGCCACAGCCAGAATGGCAGAAGCAAGGAACGAGAGGGGTCTGGCAGGGCTGAAGCAACTGGGGACGCTGATAAATGCACTTATTATTGCGAGGGACGCAATTCTTGACCTCTCAGGGAATTTAACCACAAAATTTTTGTCTGAAACAGCCCAAAATGTCAACGCTTCTCTTCCTGTCGATAATGTCTTTTAGGAATCTGTTGGTTGTATGTTTAGTGGAGGGGGAGGAAGCCTATTATTTAGATCAACCTCCCACTGGGAACCAGACCCACACAAAGGGGGTCAATTTTGCACATTCTGTTGGTTAGTGTTTGCAACATTTTTGCTTTGGATGTATCCAAACAACGACTTTTGAGACGAAAAGGAAGCCCGGCGGAAGGCTCGAAAGCCGAAGATTTTCTTTGTTCAACTCCGCCTTTTGCTTTTTATATTTTTCTTCGAGCTGGTTCGTTCTCCTTTTGTTTTCTCAACAATTAAATCCACCGTTACATTAAAATAATGGCGATTGCAGGATTGTTGTGGAATTCGTACATGTCAATGCCAAAGGTCACAAGGTTCTGTTGCACTTGTGCATGCCTCGTTACTTTTTTTGTGGTAAGTTGTCGCCTTTTGTCTCTGTCTTCCCGTGAATTCTTATTCAGTTCAGCTCTCATTCTCTCATTGATTGGATTTCCTTCTAGCAATTAGGCATCTTGACCACGTATGACCTCTATTTCAACCCAACCCTCACATTCCAAAGGTTTCAAGTGAGTTACAACGGGGAAAGCTATGCTTGCTGACCACCTCCTTATGTTAACTAACTTCACTTTTTGGTATGCAGCTCTGGCGGCTTCTGACATGTTTCTTCTACATCGGTCGAATGGACATGTTCTTTCTCTTCAATGTCCTCTTCTGCTATCGCTACTGCTACCACCTAGAGCTCCAGGACTTCGCTGGAAGGACTCATGACTTCGTTTTGATGGTTGCGTTTGGAATGGTGATGTCCTTGGTAAGGAAAAGATGAAGAAAGATGCGGCTTGCTGTCTAACCTTTAGTTTTCAGCTACTTGGGTACGCGGTGAATCTAGTTTTCCTGGGTCACACATTTTCATTCTTCTTGCTATACATTTGGGCGAGACGGAATCCAGAAACGAGGGTGGAAATCTTTGGGTTCTTTGTATTCAGGGTAAGTTAAAAATCGTAAAAGTTGGGATATGTCGGAAGCAGTTGTAGTGTAATTTTGCAGGCGGCTTTCCTGCCTTTTGTACTTCTAATTCTTGGTCTCCTGGCTTCTGACCCGGCGCTTCACGTCGTCGTGGGTTACGTTGTGGGGCATATGTACTATCATGCGCATTTCGTCTTTCCACATCTGCCTCAAGGATTCCGTGTCCTTAAATCACCGAAATTCTTGTACGTGTTACGTGTATCCAATACTATACTACTGAATACCAAACTTCATGTTTATTGTCTTTGATAATCATTTTATAGGGAAAATTTCTTTCGTGATAAACCAGTTGCCCTCTCACCTGCAATGCAAAATCTCATTTCGTGTTACGTGTATCAATACTATACTACTGAATACCAAACTTCATGTTTATTGTCTTTGATAATCATTTTATAGGGAAAATTTCTTTCGTGATAAACCAGTTGCCCTCTCACCTGCAATGCAAAATCTCATTCATGAAGCTATTGATGAATTTCCAGTAGATCAACATGCTGAAGCTCGTATCATGACAAGCGTTCGTGAACTAGCTGAGGAGGCTGAGTCTCTCTCAACTACATCAATTGGGAACATCAGAACAAATAATCAATTTTTAGAAGACAGCGGACGTGCGACAGAAGAACAGCCGGAAGTAAGCCAAAAAAATTCAATTTCCCCAGTTAATCATTTCTTTTTCCCTGCTGCTCCCCAGTTCCCTGCTTTTTTACCATGGTTATTAGGTTAAAGTTAGGCTTCAAAGCCATATAGGAGCCGAGGAGCTAATTTAATTTCCTTTTCCTCTTATCTATATTTTCGTTGAATGAAAGAGGGTTCCCTGGATCCCTGCTAAAGTCACCTGCGCGTGGGAGGTGGTGGCTTAATATAATAGGGAAAGGTAAAAAATAAATTATCCAGTTCAGAACTTCTGCTCTGACCGAGTTCCATATTCAGGGAATGCTGTAATTGATACAAAAAAAAATCAAGAATTTTCACAATTATTTTTTACAGAGGGGAATTAAGGAGGCTGGTATGAGCATGGGGTCTGTTGGAAATGGCTCAACGAAGGATGAAGATGATCTCAAGGGGAAGAAGCCCAAGTTCCTTATTCTGGGAGGCAAGATTTTCAAACTTATTGTTTATTTTTATGATGATCATTTTTTATTGTTACTCTCTTGAGGTGTGATTAATTGTAAAAATTAATTAATTCCAGGCTGCGGGTTCATTGGACGGCATATGGTGAGCTTCCTACTGGAAAAGGCTGAAAAAATATTTGTGATCGATAAAACACCACCGGAATTAGTTTGGCTCAATCCTCGTCAAACAGAGGTTTTCGCCGACCCTCGTATTGTCTTTAGAAGTGCCAATCTTATCACTGAAGGTGAGTGGTATGCCAGGGAACCAATATCGAATATGTCCACGGTTTAGTTACTCTGTACTTAACTTAATGGGGTTTCACTTTCATTTTGATTATATAGCTGGATGTATCAAGGCTTTCGAGAACTTGGACTCTGACATTGAGTATGTCATTAACCTTGCTTCGGAGACACGGAAGGGTCAATCAGAGCCAGTCTATCGTGAAGGGATTCACAAGCTGAGTCTCAATATCATTCAATATGTGTCAAAACACTTGCCAAATCTGAAGACTTACGTAGAATTCTCTACTGGAAGCCTCTATCCTGATGGAAAGGTAAGTAGATCCGGTGTACCGGTTATGCTGTTCGATTTCGAAGTATTACAGTAATTATGATCTCTACCTGTTTTTAATGTTATAATGATAGACTCCGCATAAGGAAACCGAGAAAGTTGACCTCTGGAATTACGAGGCACAGTTCAAACATGCTGTGGAACAGGAGCTGGCAAAGACCTTGCAAAACTACATCATTATTCGTCCAGCTATTGTCTATGGACCTGGAGATAGAACCGGTATCAGTAAGTCTAACTCGTCTGTTTCCTCCGTTTAAAGTCAACAGTTTCGTTTGGACGTGTTGTTTTCATATTACTTATTTACTTTATTTCTATTGTATTATTAGCACCACGGCTTGTAGTGGGTGGGGTTTACAAACACCTGAAAGAGATGATGAAGCTTCCGTGGAGTGCAAATATTAAAACAAATACCGTTCACGTTGCTGACCTCGTCCGTGCCACTTACTTTCTTTGCCAACATGGAAAGCATGGAGAAGTAAGCTTGATTCTTTTTATGAGAAACTCTAATTTAAATGCTTGATTGATATTTTCTTGCATTTGATTCCAGATTTATAACGTGGTTGACTCAGGTGACACTACTCAGGGGTTCATCACAACTATTGTCAGTGATATCTTTAATCTTAACCATGACTACTGGGGAACATGCCTTCAGCTCATTGGCAAAGGTAAGCTCATACCGTTTGGTGGGTGGGGTAATAAGGAACGGCAGGACGTTCTCGAAGCTTTCGTGTGCTAAATAGGGTATGGATTCGGAAAACGCTCAAAGGTTTAGGATAGAGCGATTGACCTTCCCTTGGGTTTGGATTTTGGGAAAAAGAATTTTTTCCTTGTCAAATTTTTTAAAGGAAGAACCTGAAATGAAAAGCGTTCCGTATTATCCCTGTATACCGTAGTAATTTAAATTCATCATTCCAGGTTAATTTCTTGCTCGTAATTTTTAATTGTATTCTACATCTGTTCCAGCTCGACATGAGTGACGTGATTGAAGAGATCAATGACAAGCATATGGGACCATGGGCTACGCTCTGTGCAGAGGACGACGTAAGCAATACTCCCCNTTGTATTCTACATCTGTTCCAGCTCGACATGAGTGACGTGATTGAAGAGATCAATGACAAGCATATGGGACCATGGGCTACGCTCTGTGCAGAGGACGACGTAAGCAATACTCCCCTCACGCCCTTCATCCACAAAGAATCCCTTACCAAGAAGCACATTTCCATGAATGGGACCAAGTTACGGGAACTAGGCTTCACAGATTTCCAGTATCCCATTGTAACAAAGGAGCTTATGCTGGAAATCCTTAAAGAATTTACACAACTCAAAATGTTTCCTAAATCCCTCCTAGAAAACTGAATACGGTTCCTACAAATCATTCCAGAGGCTTTTCCAATTAAATCCGCATACGCCTGAAAAAGGTTTACAGAAAACCGTTAACTTCCTGTTTATTTTTCCCAATTTGTAAATCCTAGTCTTTTGACACTGAAAAAAACTCCTCCTCCGTTGGGACAGGATAACTGCAATATTTAAATTACTAGTAAACCTGAAGATTTCAATTTTTGGATCCATGCTAAATTATGGAGCAAGGACGATGAGGGGAAGAGGTGAGGGGGTTGCGGTTTTTCACCATGGAAACTTCAACCTTATTTTATAGGAACTTTGTGGGCTACGTCACACCGAAGCAGTGATCGGGCTATTGGCTAACGAGAAGGGAGGGGGCCGGGAGCTCAGATGAATTTGTCAACCTGCTGTTGATACATATCAATAAGTAATCTCTGCATCTGCAACTCTCCAATGGTATCCTTGAAAAATAGAGACTCGACAGTCGTCTGTCGAATTGCTCTGAGACTGGGTACCAGGAGGAGAAGCCTTCCGAAGCGATTCGGCTGTCTTGAGTACCGCCCTCGGATGTAATCATTCAAAATACACTGGGCCTGGTCTTGGAGCATCTCGACTGGCTGGATATCCTGAAGACCAGTTGTCTCTGAATGTAAAAATACAAAAATCAACCTTAAAATTCTTTCCTTGAAAAAATTCGAGTGATTCTCCTACCTGGTTTGAGCAGAATGATTGCCTTCATGCACCCACACTCACTTCCATCCGGGGAAAGTTGTCGGAATCGACCCATGATTTCCTGCGTTAGAAAAATTTTGCTGTGTACTGATTGACTCAAATGAGAATTAATTGAAACCATGGTTTGGATTTACTTGGATTGCTTTGACGTCTTGGAGAACGAGTGGATCCTTTGGGAGCCTCTCATGGGCCTTGGGTGTGCTTAAAATAGCTGAAATGTCAAGGGGGATTGACCACTGGGCAAGATGGAGGAGAAAAAGCTCCTTCCATGACTCACTGAGGAGTAGGAGCTGAAATTTAAATAAAAAATAATTGCATTATTAATTACATAATTTTCTCAAATTTAATTATTTATTATTACCTGATCTCGTTTTGAGAGGGTTTGAAATGGGCCGAGGCATTTGACCCACCTCACCGCCATGAACAACAATCTTGCAGAAGTTTCCTATTAAAATCATACCAAATTGTAGTTAATTCCTGCTTTGCGTAGCTTCAAAGTTAAGAGGTTTAGAGAATGGTGTTTTAAATATTTGAAAAATATCATAAGAAGCAAAACTAAAGAAAAATATTTTTTTAAAATAATTTCACTTTTAATTTGCCTTTAACGTTAGTGCATCGATTGCTCAAGTTTTCCTGCTGAAAAATCAGAAATATCGGTTTGTTGAATTCTAAAAACAAGGAACTACTTTCTCCGACCCAATTAAGTCTAAATCTCTTAAAATTAAAACCCGCTCTTGGAGCACGTTAAAGAGATTGTGAATTACTTAGCCACAAAATCTTTAAAACTGGGTACGCAGACCCGTAACGTAAAATTTTGACAAAAATGAGCAAAAAAAAAACTGCTGCTTAGTTCTATTGATTCTAAGAATTCTATGATTAATTAACTGATTAATTAAAAACTGGATGATTTACCTGAAGTGTTTCTCCAGATGGAGTCCAGGTGACGACAGTGGGCGGAGCGTGGACAATTCTTTCATTGGTTGATGGCGAAGCGTCTCTCGGTCCCCAGACGAATTCCTAAAATTCCCAATTCCCTTTATCTCAACTAAATTTTCTATCAAGCCAGGCTTGGTCACTGAAAATCCTTACTTGACACCTCTCAGCCGCCATTAGGATTTGAAGGAGACTCGTAGAGTGATGTACAAAAAGTGGATTTCCAACGACAGGTGAGAAATGGTTAGAAGCTTCGAGCAGAGTGGAATGCTGCCCTGCTGCTACTGCTGATTGAAATAAATGCTGAGCTGTTGCTTGGAGACTCAAGTGTGCTGCAGCAGCAGCAGATGAGGGTAGGAGACTCCATGAATTTACTTGAGCTCCTCCACCCCCATGCCCTTGTGGGCTATTGTGAGGAGCATGAGAGGAGCTACCATTATTTCCAGTGCTCATACTATTACTAGTTGGACTTCCATTTGATTGCGGCATAGAAATAGAGCCAGGTGACCCAACGGAGAGTACTGAGGAAGATCCTGAGGAAGATGCAGACAAAAGTCCGGAGGAGCTGCTAGCCTTCCTTCCAGAGTGGGCAAAAGGCGTACTGTTGAGTGAGAGGACATCCATTGGCCCTGGGAGCGTGGCTGAACTTGAGGGAAGGAGTCCACCATGTCCATGGACGTGATGGGCATGGGAGTGATGATGATGGGAATGGGAATGGTGAGAGATCCCAGTCAACGACGACCCACTCGCCCCACTGCTTTCCTTTCCTGGCTTCGACTTTCTCGGGCCTCTCTCATGCTGTACAGCTTGGGAAAATAATAAATTGGAATTAGGCTCTGGGAAGAAGCTTGTGCTTGACGTCTGGCAGTCATTGCCTCATTAAAGTTCTCAAGAAGGGAATTAAGGTCGGAACGACTTCTCTATTCCAGCTTCCCTGTTTTACCTCATGCAAGCCCTTCACCAACTTTCTCCGATTTTCAAGGGAGATACAATAATAATTGAGCTTTAGAGACAAAACTGCGATCCGCCATTTAAACTCGCCATGCTTCGAAGTGGTAACGTTCTGTGATGTTTCAAATATTCAGATGTTTAAACATTCAGCTTTTCAAGCGGTTGATTATATTGAAGTTGCTGGCCGAAGACAGGCAAATCGTTCTTGTCAAAAATGTAAAAACTGGGCTAAGTAACAATTCGACTGAAATGCGCCTTTCTAAGTGATCTCTAAGCGATTTTTTCAATTTATTTTTTAAGTTGGAATTGTTCTCGAAACTTGGGGATCAGATCAGATGTGCAAAATTGGTTCCATGTCAAAATGCCGAAAACAAAAATCCCGAATGTGAAAATCTCGAATGTGAAAATCCCAAATCTGTGAAAATTCCAAATATATGTCAAAATCCTAAATATTTTGACATCCTAAAATGTGAAAATTACAAGTTTGCAGGGACTGCTGAGTCCCTGTCCACAAAGCCCACTGTGAACTCCTCTTACAGTGACAATTAAGGAAAAGGATGGCATCGGCTTTCACTCCACCAATTTTTTTTCAGAATTGTCTTTTTACTGTCAGTGACGCTTAAGTTTCTAGTGAATCATTCAGTTAATTTGTTTCAGTAAAACAAAGGAATATTTAGCATCTTTTTCTTTCCGTCTCGCAAATGTAATTCATTTCTCAACATTGTTTAATTCTGCGTAGACCAAGTAAAAGAATTTTTCAACGTAATAGGAAAATCGATTTTTTTTAACGATGCCGCCTTCGAAATGCCTGTTAAATCCGGTATAGGTTTCCGAAATCGGTAAAAAAAACTAAGGGGGTCCAGAATTTCTGAAATCCTGAAAACGGGACGGAACAGCGGAGCCTAATGATCTAGCCCTAGCTCTAGACCTAGCGCTAGCAACTCAACAGCACTTGCAAACTTGTTATTTTCACATTTAGAATTTTAACATTTGGAATTTTTATGTTTGGGATTTTCATCTGACACCGAAAAATCAAACAAATAGTTTTTTTATGTTTTGCCGAGCGCAATACTGTAGAACTGAAGTTTTAAGGCTTTTTGCTTTCTTTTATCCTTTTTTGTTAGAACTGAGACTTTTTGGTACTTATTTTTTCTTTGAGCAATTAGGAGTTGGTGAGTGAGCTGATGAGAGGATTAGGTAAACGGAAAGAAAGAAGAGAAAATCCTTTTTCACTTTCTCCAGAATCATGAGTCAAAAGCTGATTAAGTTTTCTTTTCCTTTCAAGCAATTAGATTTTTCCCACTGTCTTTCCTCGAAAGCCTCCCTCCCTTGCCTTGTTGGTGAAATGAAGTAGAGTTCTATGTAATTTACTTGAAAGGGGTGAAAGCCGAGTTCTTTCTGAAAGAGAAAAGGTTCATGAGCTGCGTTTGCGTTAGTCAGAAAGTCAAAAAAAAGTGAGCGAATGAAAGTATGCGTGTAGAAAGTGGAGACTATCCAGGAGCCAATGAGGAAATGAAGGGGGTTGACTTTTCGGCTTTTGGAAGAGAAATACCCAGGAAAAGGAGTGCCAAATCCGGAAAAAATTCAAAGCATCAGGGTTTGGGAAAGTGTAAGGGAAAATAAATTCCTACCCTGAAGCATTAAAACTTAATGTGATGGAATTAGGAAAATATAGAGCGTTTTGAGCTCATAAAAATTTAAATTTTGCTGAAAAATTAGGAAAATAACTTTTAATTAATTATTAATTTTCTTACCATCTTTATTCATGAGGGCTTCGAAACATTTTTTGAGGCGGCAGGCCCTGCACTGATTTCTATGGGTCTTGTCAATTGGACATCTTCCTTTGAGATCACCCTGGGCCTTACAAGTGTAAATACGATTTCTATGGATACTTCGTTTGAAGAAACCGGAACAGCCTATTAGCATGCATATAATAAAATGCATTTAAAATCCGCTGCTGCTCTGCTCTGCTATCTGCACTTGTTTTTATAGCCTTTTTATATCTTTGCTAATCCTCAGAAGCGTTGCAAAAATTTTTTGGAAGAAACAAATGATGTGATTTTTCTCACCGTCACAACTGTAGATTCCATAATGTTTCCCTGAGCTCCTATCACCACATACTTTACACGGGATGTCCAGCAGCCGATCCCCTGTAAATAAAAAAAAACAGAAGTTTAAATCCATTCTGAAAATTTCGTACCCATTTTTAATGGCAGATTCTGGTTTTTGTGAACGTTACAGTACGGTGGAGAAATCAGGGACGCGGAGAAAAAATCCAACCAAAGCAAAGACACTATAATTTTTTCAGCGTCGGAAGCGCACACCGCCTAAAACATGCCTCCATTCTTGAAAAAAAAAAACTGAGTGAAAGAGCCTTCTATGTCTTATGGAGGATGAGCACAGCCTTTAACTCTAATTTTTTCTCTTGAAAAACGTTGAGCTTCAGAAAGCTGAAAATCTCTGAGTAGGAATTGTGTTCCCCCCTGCCGTAAAATGCCGGAAACTGCATTTCGTTAATTTAGGCTTCAGCTCTTTATTAATTTGCCAGTGTCCCATGTTATCCCAGTCCACGGTAATTAAGATTATTAGTTGATTAAATTTTCCAATTAAGAAAAAATTAACACACCTGTACCCATGGCCAGCTCCCTGCACTTTCACCACTGGTGAAAGTTGTCTGACTTTTTTTCCTGTGCTTGCAGCGGCTTAGTGTCAGTCTCTCA
>JABASM010002780.1:0-10335 GCA_019776545.1 Brachystomella parvula | reverse complement strand
AATATCGGTACACACGATACATTCTTAACGGTACACGGTACGCTCGCGCTATTATATACTCCCGTCTTGCACGGTTTATTTTTTACTATTTTTTACAATATACGTTTCACCTCATCAAATATTCCATTGCTTCGGTGTGTTTAAGTTGCTCAGTTTTTCTGTATTAATCAGGCCGCTGATTCATTATGGGTCATTGTAACTTCCTGCCGTGAATTCTTATGTGCCTGCCACGCAATCCTCTAACTACAGGCTGGGATTGAATCATACCGAAGAAATTTTCACTTAGCATTAGGATTCTTCTCTGAAAGAAAGATGCCAAGAAAAGAAATTGTCTAAGGAATACTTCCGTTCCTTTGTATGCCGATTACCACTCAGGCGTTCATTAATCATACTCAAGCTGGACATAGTGTGACAAGTAGTAGAAGGCCTATATGTACACAGCTCATAAATTCCTTCTATGATACAATAAGGCTGTCAATCAGCGGAGAAAGCTTCTTGGAGATTTCCCCGTCACTATTCCAAAAATAAAAGCGGAAAGGATAACAGGAAGAAAAGCAATCATTCTTTCTCCGCTTGAATGATCATCCTATTCTTATCATATCATCAAATATTTTCGCTGACTCATGTCCAGTTGGCTCACTTACAAAGGAAAAGATTAATAACATTACAAACAACTTAGGATGGTGTGAGGTCGGTTCGAGCACGCGCAATGCAGCTCCTCTTTTCCCATTTGTTTCACCTACCCAAGAACGAATGACTGAAAGTACTGCCAAAAATTCCACGTAAAATGGAGCCACTCAAGACTTAAGATACGATCAGCCCAAGAGGGGTGGGGGGGGGGGGGGCAGATTACTGCAAACACAGACACGCTTCCAAGTTACGATTACACACTTCCTCATTTCTGCTAAAGAAGGAACGATCAGAGGTGGCGAGCGATTTTTTGGTCGAGTTTGGGTTTCAACTCAGGACATCATTCAGAGCAACATATAATTTTTCCAGAATCCTGTGGCGCTGGCGGTGGGAGTGCCGAGGTGGGACAATTTGTGCTCCTTCCATGCCTGTGAAATTTGGATGCGAGAGCAAAAGCGTCTGTTTTCTTTTGGGAAGGAGTTGGACTAGAGCATTTCTAACGCATGCGTCGTTGGGTTCTAGAAAATTTATATGTTGCTCTGGATGATGCCCTGAGTTGAATGAACCCAAACTTGGCTAAAAATTCGTTGGCCACCTCTGACTGTTCCCTCTTCGGTGCAGAAAATAATCGGAGGTTTTTGAGAGAAAAAAGCCTTCCTACCTATAGCTCAAGAAAAGTAAATGTAACTCATTCACTTATGTCGTGAAGCATAGCGTCTGCATATCTCGATTACGGACCCACTGTTCCAATATCGGCATTTCCTTACGGCATTTCGTGGGGGCAATTGAGCCAAACCATACGGGTACACCCTGTCAACCACGTCAGAGTCACAGGAAGACACGGAGGGGGTCAAAGAGCGTTTGGGTAGCTCGCGCTGACGAAGTTTACCTTCATCGAAGGTTGAATTAAATGTAAACAAAAGGATTGGTAACGAATTTGTCTGTAGGTGTAGTAGGTGTTGGCAATGGCAGAAGGGAGCTTTTGTCCAATGTTTCAACTCGTGCCATTCTGAAACTACTAAACTTAAAAATCTGAAAACTTGGGACAATATTCTTTAACATTCGGGAAACTTCCTGGAAATTTTTCAGATTTTTAAGTTTAGTATAACCCAGTTAAATTTTTGATGACTCAGTTGTACCGCCACTATGGCTCAACTGTACCTACGGTTGAGCCAAAAATGTCAATTAATTAAAAAATTAATGTCGTCAAACCAAACTGAGTTTGCGCAGTGCAAAAAAATTATTAAGATCGCTAGATACATGGATAATTTTTTCACCATTAACGTGAGCTTGATTGACGCCGTTTACTACGTGCTAATTATTCTTAAAGTAAAAGTAGCTCAATTGTACCCGGTCTCCCCTAATCGTAGGTTGGAAACACGACAAGGTCGCCACTAACCTGCCTTCCCTCTTTACTATCACAAAAGCTACTACCAGGATTATAGCGGAACTGACAAAGAAATAATCAATTTATCCAAAAGTTCGGATTGTTAAAAACAGTTTTAATGAGAAATTCATCAGCCGGAAATTGGGTTCTGCCTGATGAGTTATATATAAGAGTTCCCTCTGTACATTTTTTTCTGATTTCCTTTGTAGAGTTTCAACTCTGGTGAAAGTGAAAAGTTGGAGTAGGAGACCACTGCCGAACGCTTAGCAGCGGTGGGGCTCATGAAAGGAAATTCACCATTGCCTTTGTGAAAAGAGTTCCCCAAGTCCTTTACACTGCTGCTAACAGCAAATTTAAATTCAAAAAATTCAGATGACAGCATTATCGTACCCTGAAAAGGAGATTTTAGTACAGCGAAATTTCTTACTGGTGAAAGTAAAGATGATTGCTGAGTTGAAACACATTTACTGAATGTAATTTCCATGGAAAATCAGAATTTCAATTTCAGAAGAAAAGATTACAGGGAAGAGTCCTCATGCCGGAAATAATTGGAAGCAATTGGCTTCGTGTGTACTAGGCCTAGAAGTAAAGCTGGAGTTAATCCAGCTGAGGATATTTCGACCTACTTCAGACAATTTAGCACCCCTCAAGGATTACATTATTCAATTAGGAGGGCTGCCTCCTATTATTACTTTCCTCTATTTTAGGAAGGTCTAGGAACCGGAGGGCTCTGTACTCGAGCCGAAATAATGAAATCGGTAAAAGCATTTCCTATTAATTCAGAGAGTGTAACCACCGGAGCATATAACCGTAGATTCTTGTCAGTGGGTCTAATGAATTTGACTCGGGTCAAATTTGTCCTTGTCCTACCACCCTTCTTCTACTAGGAAATTTCGGACGTTCAGACGAGAGGCTGATAAATCCAGTCCCTTTTTACTTTCCTCCCCTTGACAAATTTGGAGTCGTGGAGGTATAAAATAGAGACATGGTTTCTTAAAATTAAATTCTAGAAGATACTCAATCTTCTATTGGAAGGCTAGAGAATTTGAAATTGAAGCTGAATCCTACGGAAGAATGGAGGTGAAAGAAAGTTTTTTCTTTCCATCCATCTATAGAGTACTCCCCGTTCATAAGGAAACGTAGGAGAGGATGGAGGTGGTCCTTGGTGATCCAAATGAAGAAAGACGGATGTAGTAAGTTAGGTGGTGGTGGTGGCAGGGAAAACTACCCGTGGAAAACTCTGATCAAAAGTCATAAATCCTTGGAAGCAGACAGACTTTTCTGCAGAATTTCCACTTTCCCTACGTTTTCCTACGGTAAACGAATGAGGGAGACTCAGGGGAGACAGAGACTCCTTTGTTACTTTTGAGATCCATGTGCTTGTCACGATCACTTAAATCCACCTGCCACACTTTAGGGGACATAGGCCTAGCCCCATTTCCCCAACAACTTTCCCTCTCTCCAAGCATAAATTTACGACTTGAAAACTTTGGAAATAAATTGTTGTACATAGTAACGAAGTCCCCACTCTCCCCTCCTCAAAAACGTTCTACAATTTAAACTTCTACAGTCAGAATACATCAATTTAAAATATAGTTTAACCTATTTCTATTTTACTAAGCCCTACCCAAGCAGAGGTGGCTAGTAGCTGGGCCCTCCTTAAGCTCCCTTTCCCAAAGTCCTCCTAACTTTAGAAATTAATTTCTTTGCTTTCACTCTTAAGCTTCAGAGTAAGAAATGAAGGAAAGCATAAGCCGCTTACATAGGCTTGATTATATAACTTTTTTTTCTGAAATTAATGAAAATAATTTGAAGTTACAGGAATATTCCAAACCCTGAAAATTAACTAATTTAACTTGATTGTTTATAGGGTCTGCGGGGGTGAATGTGCACGGTGGAGCAAATGTGGACGGCTGAATTTTAAAGCATTAGACACATGTTTTAAAATAATTAAAATTCGAGCAATATGCAAGAAGTCGAGTGCAAACTGCTAACATTTTAATTATTTTAAAAGATGTGCCCAATGCTTTAAAATGCAGCTGTCCCTCCCATTTATCCCACCGTCCACATTTACCCCCACCGACCCTACTTTTCAAATGTGTGGAAGGGTACAAGCGAAATTTAAAATTTTTTGATATTTCTGACTTATTCTCTGAGAAAAGAGGGTTGTACATGTGTTCCAAACATGAAATTGAATAAAATAACTCCAGCAGAACTTTGTTTNATGTGTTCCAAACATGAAATTGAATAAAATAACTCCAGCAGAACTTTGTTTGGAAATATAGGGCAAGGAAAATACAGGAAGTGAAAAAGACGCTGTAAATTTCCGGTTTGCATTAGAGTGAGATAGCATGCGTCTGATAAACCACTAAAATGCCAGTATAATGAAATGAAGGAAAAGGCAAAAGAGGAAAAAGAAAAAAAAAAGAAAGAAGAAGTAATTACTTTTAGTGGAAATTAAGAAAGAGAAAAATAATTTAGAAAAATGGGAAAAAACGGAGGCTGAGGATTTAAGCCATTTCAGAGGACTTTGGATTTTTTATTATAAAATCGGGGCTTGAATGATATGGGTGGATCTTTTGCAGTCAATTCATCTCTGCTTTCCAGTGATTTAACTGAGATTTTAGCGTAGCCTCAATTCTTGGTAAGAGTCCATGGTGCTGACATTATGACTTAAGTGTGGGATGGCCACACACATCCGCTTATACTTTACGACCTCTACATAAGGCACTTGAGCCTATAGTGAAGTGGGGAAGAGCATATGGAAAGTAGTGAAAAGAATTCGCTAAAAGAGCATTTTTAAGCCAGAATCGATACTTAAGTCTCTCTTCTGGAGAAAAGATCTTGGATTTTTTTTTAGACTAGAGAAAGTATTAGGATGCGAGAGATAGGAATTTTGAGGAAGAGGGAGGGGGTTCCCAAGAAAGAAAGTTCTGCTATTGAAAGGAGAGTGGAGAAAAAGTGAGAGGATTTATACTTGCACTCGGGAGACAGTAGATTCAACTTAAATCATTCTTTCCGTCAGAACCACCTAATCAGGCAGAGACAGTCACATCCACTTTCCCCTTCAAATCAATGAACTGTGATGCTATTCTGTTTTCTCCTGTTTTCCCTCTCCGGAACGAGTTCAACTCTGGATTTATAAGAGGTGACATGAAGGGGTTAGGAAAGACCTGGGATATCCCTCTCATCGCCAAAGCATTTTCAACAAGCAAAGCCTCAATCTGTATTCTGAATAATACCTGGCCCTGATTCCAAAAAAACTTCACGTTTTCATCCTCGGAAAGTCAGGGAATCCATATGGGACTGACGGTCGTATGGTCACACTGGTCATTTCCTTCGTGAATATTTAAAGCAGGATTCGGAGCCTTACTTCGTTTCTGAACATGCTGAGGTTTCAAACAATTTTACAAGGTTTTGCAAGCTATTGGTTTTTTTTTTTTTTTTTTTTCTGCTGATTTTTACGTTTCCTTTGGGCTGTAGGCTATGATACCGGAATGTAATTTAGTTAGTTAATGTTACAGTATTAAAATGTTTAAACATTGCTTGGAGTTCATTAAAATTTCAGGAAATGTCCAGAATTTATGAAACCCAAAATGCGGAAAACTCATGAAAATTTGAGGCAAGATTCGAAAATTATAAAATTCGGGGAGTTTTGCAACAAAACGATCCCATTGCAACCTCCAACCTGACTTTGTCAGTCTTTTACGCTTGCTGGAAACTTATTTTACATAATTTGCTCAATTAAATACTGTATGCAAAAGGGAAAAAATTTCGCAGCTGTGAGAATTGCAATCGGAGTATAAATTTTAATCAAGAAGAAATCGAAACCCAGTTTTTCCATTAATCTAGATGTATGTATTTTTTTGTCCCTTAAGGTTCACATGAATCAGATTGATGACTGACTATTTTGGCTGGACTGATTTTCAGCCCCACAGACGCAGACACAAGGCCTCACATCAGGGTCCGTCCAATTGTACTCCATGAATTTCACGGTTTCGCCAACAACACTCTCCCCGAAACGCTTCTTCACAAAATAAAGAGACAGATCAATCCCTGCTGAAACTCCTGTTGAATTGTAAAGAAGCTAAAGTGAGTAATTATTCTACAAGTGATTTCCATAGAATAATTAATTTCTATTCTCTCACCAGCAGAAGTGTAAATTGGGTCATTGTCAATAAATCGCCTGCACGTGCACATGTATGAGTTAGGGCAGTCTGCCCCTACCTCGTTGAAGCGCATGTGATGCGTTGTTATAACCATTCCATCGACGAATCCACACTTCCCCATCATTGAGGCCCCAGTACACACGGATACAACGTACTTGAGTGAGGGTCGTAATTCTTTAATCCAGTTTATTACCCTGAGAGAGAAGGATGATACAAATGTAAAGGAATTCGAATTACGACTTCTGAAGACACCGTCTGGAACATAAAGTTTTTAGAGGAGGGGAAAGTCAGAAGCTTTCTCTTGTACTAAAATAAATTGAGAGTAACAATCCACTCCACCAACATAACATGCCAAGTGCGGGTACGGGAAATTCTTTTAGGAAAAATTAAAAACAGTAACATTTGGCTTGGGCTTTTTGATTATTTTTGTTCCTTACTTTTCATTCTTAGAGAGGGGTACAGTACCAAAACCCCCAGGAATTAAAAAGACGTCCAACTCTGGAAAACCAGCGTCCATCACATGGTCCACCTCAACTCGCATTCCACCTCGGGTCGTAACGATCGGGGTCTCCCCAATTAACAAGACCTTTGAACATAAAGCAATTTTTTGGAAGATTTCTTTTTTTTTTAAATAATGGTACCTTACCCTGTTTACAAGCTCAGGATGAATGGAGTGGGTCACTGAAAAAACTTCAAACGGACCAGCATAGTCAATTACTTCAACTTCGTCAAATACAAGGATACCAACGGTGAGAGACATCTTGTCCTTTTGAGCTTCTGGAAACCGGAGGATATTCAACCTTAATTTTAAAATTTCCCAAGCCTGTAAAATGAATTTTAATTTTAAAAATCCTGGAAGTGGCTATCCACTTCCTCTTGGTTTCCGCTCTTTCTGGCGTTGACGCCTTATTCCCATATTCGATTCCCGTAATTCCCGTGAGCTCCAGAAAAATTCTTGAATAGTTTTTCACTGTAGAACACAGTAATAATGAATTTTCGCATTTGTGGCTTTATTTTTTATTTACGTTTAATCGAATTTATTTTTGACAACTCCTTGTTTATGCAGAAAAATTTTCTCCTGATCTCCCAAATATGCATTAGGAATTTTGAATAATTTGATTTCGGCTTCTAAAATCTTGAGAAACAATTAGGTCTTCCTGGTTTACAAAATGGTGGCAAAGGACGCTGGACTTTACTTCATCGCGCCCTTTCCTTCTCTCCATCTCTCCTTGCATAAAACCACTACTGACCCACCGTGCGCATTCCCACCAAGACCCTATTGGATTGTGGCTCGGGAAAAACAATGACTATTTAAATGAAGCTGAGCTATCGGGTTCTGCTGACAGTATTTGAGTCTCATTCCCAATTATTTTTACAACATCCTTATTTTACAGTCAGAGGTTTTATTGCAGGATGCTAGCCTTGACCTATGGTTGATTTAAGCTTTAGAGTATATTTTACAGTATCCTGAAAAACACCTTATAACACGTAAACGTAGTGGAGATGTTTTAGCTCAAAAGAAATAGTAAGCAATGTATCCAGAAACTGATGAAAACAAAAAAGTGAAAAGGAAAGTAGGGTGTTGAAAATTTCCAGCATTGCAGCCATCAATTGAGCAGCAAATGTAACAAGAGCCAGTGCTCAGTTGTTCCTCGCTGCAAGATTTCTCACAGGGTGGATCTTCCTTATTTTTTCTGTACTCACAGAAACGAACCACTTGATAAAAATTATCTAAAAACAGTAATAAGATTGATTTAATAATTTTCATGATAATTACGAACAAGGCGATTACCTGATTTCGAGCTAAGCCAACCCTTTGACTTTTTATGCAGAACTTCCTTCATGCATTTCAGCTGATAACCGTCCTTCTTTTGATAGCCAAATGGCCATGCTCCTTCCTCTTTGTTGTATATGCCTTGGCCTTCTCGATCAAAATATCTTTTATTCCATTCCTCATCCATCCACGAATCCCTCAGTTCCTGCAATCTAGTTGATGTGCATGGACTTGGTTTGAGGAGGTTAGGATGCTTTCCAGGATGCCGGCAAGCCTCCTTCATAGTTTCATTTGCTATTGGATCTTCAGTGTTACAAATGTAACATTCAATATCCTTCTCACCTGAAATCAAATTAGGAATCAGTAAACCTTACTTCCGCAATTCTTAATTTCTCTGTAAAGATCTTTCGGATTTTTTCTTACCATGAGAGACGACAACGAGAGAAAAGAATATGTACACACAAAATGAATATACGGGGAACATTGTTGAAGGAAATCCAAGCGAAGCCTTGAAACAAAATTCTACCTCCACTACCCTAACTTTACGTGACAAATGAAACTAAAATTATAATCCGGAATGAATTTGTAAGAAGGGTTGTGGTTAACTGACAGGAAACCAAAACAATATCCTTGGATTTAACAAAGTGACTAAATTCTACACAGAATTCATGGAACAATGGAATACGCCGTCGGAAGGCAGGAATTAAAAAGTTCATTTCCTCTTCGTTGCGGTTCTTGGACTAACGAAAAATTCAGTAAAATTACATAAAAGATAGGGGAAATGAAATTAAAAATTAAAAATGACTTCAAAAAACCAGTAAAGCAAAGTCCTCCTCGCCGCTTATAAGAACGTCGTGATTAATTTTTGGCGATCTGGCTAAAGCTGAAGAAATTCTTGTGGCTGTTAAAGCCCACCTAGGGAAATCGAATTGCTTTTATTCTCATCAGTGGTAGGTGAGGTTTCTGACAAGGTTAAAAACAGATTATTCATAAAATTTTCTGTTCGTATTAGGCTAAATTTTGAGACATAGCTTGTGCTGTTTCAGGTTTTCAAAAAAATATAATTCCGCTTTAAAAATAGTATCTAGATCTAGCGGCATTGAATTTGAGCAAGCTAAAATCCATGAATATGTATTTCTCGCTAAAACTTTTCCAAGTATTTGAGGGCTTTGGGCATTGTGAATGGAACATGGTCCAAAAGCATTCTCCTGGATACGATAATATCATCAAAGTCAGAGCGCTTGGCCCATTTCCACATCCATACTGGCTCATTCCTCTGGATCTGCTTGCCAGGCCTAAATAAAGAAACATGGACTCTATGCTCTTAATTAAAATAAACATTCGTATTTCACCTAGCAGCCTTCGTAATGTGAACTATTTTCCCAGGCGGATACATGGCTTCCAGTGTTGGAAATTTCGTGCCTGGACAAGCCTGGGACTGCAGAAGCAAACAAATGGGATTAACATCAAAAGAAAATTCTCTCAGTAATTTCTTTGCACCTTTTCAATTTGATCTCCGTTAATCAAGGTAACTGGATCAGATTTCTCAATATCAACCTTCACATCCTGCGAATTTTCAACTGGATTGAAATATTTGAATTCCTCGTATCTGTTCCCCCGTTTGCCGCAACATAAGAATGTCCCCATAAGGAGGCGATACTGGAATAACAAAAACGTAAAATCTAAACGCGGTAATTAAACAGAAAGATCTGCCCTACCTTCGGGATTTTAGATTCCTTGAGGGCCGCAATTAACCTTTGCTTCAAGCGCTCAATTTGTAAAATTCCCAACCGACTCACCATGTCATCTCCATAGATAAGTGAGATCACGAAGGTATCACAGAATTCTGCAGCAGGTTTTGATAGGAGACCGCCTGCGGAAATACGCCAAGAATTCAAATTCCATCCGAATGAATAACAAAGCCGGAATTTACAAACCTGGAGGGGAATAGGCGTAGCATTTCACATTAGGAAATTGAGGTCTGAGCATCATTGACAGGATTGTAGCACATCCAGCGCCTAAACTATGACCTGGATTTTAAAAAAAAACCAAGCATTCAAAAAAATATAAACCAATGCTCAAATATTTGAAAAGAAAGCCGTTTCTATTTATTCTAAGCCGTATAACTTCTGAGTTAAGATACCTGTAATTACGAGTTGATACTCGGGATAGAGAGACGTAAGATTTGACAGGATTTTCAAACTTTCCAATTTCTCATAAATTTTCTTGGTGGTGATAACCATTCCACGATGAGCCTACAGAAATCAGCAACTCCATTAAATTCATCTTGTATTGAGGAGTGCAAATTCTTACCGTGAAGGTTGGTGGATAGCCAGGAATCGTTAGTGGCCAGCCTACGAAGTCTATGATGAGAT
>JABASM010002779.1:0-10337 GCA_019776545.1 Brachystomella parvula | reverse complement strand
TATGTATTTTGGGTGTACCGGGTGTATATGGCACATGCGCATATGCACATATGCCCATACATGCACCATAAGCCCATATAAACATATAGGCCAAAAATCGAAAATTTTTAAAACTTGATTTACCGCTCTTTAACATAATAGTGAACAACTAGGGACCCTAGAGAACTCTCATACAAAAAATGAAGTGAATCCGCAGAGCCGTTGCTGAGATCCATGCATTAGGGACGTTCGGACGTCCGGACCCTACACAAAAAATGTTTTGGGATTCGCATGAATAGCTCGCGCTATTAATAATTAATGGCGGATTAATTATTTTACGGACTGATTGTCCTGGTAGGAACCGTATTCGACGTAACATTCGATTTTTGGATAAAAATTATTTTTCGTCTGCCTGGGTACCTACTGCTTGGTGGTGATCGTATGTCTCAACTAGAATCAGATACGGCTGACTGAAAATAGTTAAGGTAGTTATTTATTATTAGAAAAATTTTATAATTTTCAGTATTAAATTTTCTTCGCGATTCAGTAATAGCGGAGGACTTACTTCTAGGAATATTTTAAGAGCCGAACATAATAAAGCAGCAATTGACCTAGGCCAGGTAGTAAAGACCATCACTAAAGGGTGTGAAAAGCATTCAGGCAAAATTCAAAATATAGATTTTGAAATAAATTACCCAGAATATTTATTTTTTCGCGCAGATTTCTAGCACGTGGGCTCTGGAAGTCAAAGACGCCCGAGTTTTGAAAACAATTTCGCCAATCAGTTTTCCGCCGAAACCTTGAACATAAAATTCTTATTTTTTTATTTTCTTACTGAGAGTCAGAGTACAAAAATGTTTCTTTAAAAGTTGTATGGGAGGCCTCCATCAAAGATGAGAAATTCAAATTTTGTTAAAAGCAATTTATGGGCAGGCAGACCTGATTAATGTCCAGATGCGCCTGCAAGTTGTGTCCACCGCCTTCACTCAACGCCTTCCTTTTATTGCATTTGACCCAGACCGTTGAATAAAGGACAGAAAGATAGGTATACAAGCAAGGACATTTTGATTGTGAACGAATTTATTCAACGTTTTCAATTCAGCGCTAAACCGACTCTTTTTAGATCAAATCAAGAAAAAATCAGTCAATGAGACACATAATGAATTAGGCCATAGACGCGTATGGGACTCTACGGGCAGTTCTCCTGATCAGTGGTTAGGATCGGATCTGTACTGATTTCGAAGTCACTGATATGCTGGTAAACTTGTTGTCGGACTTCCGAGGACGGGTTCCTTTCCCTTGACAGAAACCAAAGGAACTCTGTCCGAGGCAATACAAGGAAGAGGATTATTTTTCAGAAAATTCTAGAAATACAAAAAGCTACTTACGAAAATTATCTCCACGGAATTCTTCACAGGCCCAAACGAGAGAATACTTTTCATAATCCGTCTTTAAAACCCAGTAAGGACCTTCGACGGCTGGAATAAATAAATAAAATGAAAACCAGATTCAGCGGAGATTCTAGTGATCCATTAAAGAAGCAAATTATCTTAAAATCAAATAGGGTTAACATCAAGGGAACTAACGTGAGTTAGGGAACTTGACAGCAAGTTTGGCAGACCCGTCGGTTGAAACAATGCGAGCGGTTCCAATGACATTACTTGGATTCCCTGTCCTGTAACCCGGTTAAGGAAGCCAAAAAAAGTAAGAAAAATGTACAACTATTTTTTTTTGTCCTTACGAGATGTCAATCATTTTATTTTCAACACCAACAGTCCCATTCTTGAAATTTGTGTATACTGCAGTGATACATTTTCCATTACGTTCAAACACTGCGTCATACTTTTGAATCTCGTACCATTCACCAGAATACTTAAATTGCGAAAAAATAAAAATAAAACAAAAGAAATAAAAAACTGGAGAGACGTGCGGAAAAAATTTCAAGGCTTTCAAGACTTTATATGAACGCTCACCTTATCAACGTCAAAATTTGGGAGAGCGTCGTAGTCTGGGCAAGAGCCTGGGAAATAAACTTGAGCTCTAGCTGAGGAAATAGCAAGAGCGGCAATGAGTACGAAGTAAAAGTTATTAGCCGGAGACGCCATCTTTCCTAACACAAATATATTGATCGTCCGAGAGCTAACTGAATTTTTCGTATGGAAAACCTACTGACTAAAACTGAAGTTGAAATGCCAGTCTTATCGCTTGGATAAAAAATATCTGAAATCCCGGTAACTGGATCTTGGAATAATTCCTGCAGAAAAAGATAAAAAAAAATTGATTCTGCCATTTCATTTAAAGTTTGATTGAATTAGAACAATGGCCTGACTTTATCAGTCAGTTTTACCGATGAAGTAATGCCATTGTTCCAATTTAATTCTGAAGTGAGGCGTTTCAGATTCCTTAGTAGCAGAGAATGAGAATGGAATATTGTTAAGCGCAGTTTCTAATAAGCTTCAAAACGCCTCTAAAATACCAAAAATTATTCTTTAGATAAGAAACAAAGAAGATCTATTCGTCTTTTCTAATTAAGAAAAATAAGGCTTTTGAAGTGCAAAATAATAGGGTGAGTCTTCCTGTGATGGGAAGAGGGGAAAGGATACCACTAATCGGATAATCGAGAAAAGGTGGGATGAAATTGAATATAAGTTGACCGGCTTTAATTAGTGACCCCTTTTCAATCATATTTATTTTGACACTTCTGTGTAAACAACCGATGTGATGAAACAGATGCTATTGGAGGTTCTAATTTATTTAAAATTATTTATTGAGCAGTAGTTGAGCAAAGTACGCTCATCTTCTCTTCTACTCAAAAATACAATCCGGAAACGAGGGATGCGATTCAAACTGACAAGGAAAGTAGTAGCTTCTAATTGAGAATTATCTGTCTATTTCGGTTCCTGGTTTTTCGTAGAACCAGGAACAGTTTTACTAATTTTTCAAGCTTTTTTTGATCTGATAAATAATTTTCTCCTGGCTATATCTCAGATTTCCTCTTGACTACTTGGAGCGGTATAAACCTAGTACAGTTACCCCAAAAAATTCATTGCCTTGTGTTGTTAGTTTGCTAGGTTGACACGGGAATTTCAAATCCTTATGGGTGATTTCCATTGGGTTAACTATACCACTTGAACTGTTCGCTTGGAACCAACCAAGCTGTCGTAGCTTTAGCTCTCCATTTTGAAATAGGCGCGGAAACTTTTTCCTTACATGGGACACCTTTCTCATGCATGCAAGGATGTTACCTGAAAGTTTCAGATTTTTTGGGAAGATCTTTGCTGAACCTTGCTCGAAAGCGTGTCCCTCATTTAGACAAGATCGAATTCTTATTTTGTTCGCTTTCGCCGAGAAAATTGATGAAATGCGCAACTGCTTGTTGAATTTTTTAGGGTTTTTGGAGTTGAACATTTTTTTAAGTGAGAAGACGGCCAAAAAATGTAAGGTGAAAAATTAAGCATAACGGAAAGGGCTGCTGGAGTAACTGGTTAAAATTTCGTAAGGATCGGTTGAAGCACTTACGAGCAATGCGTAACTAAGAAAGATGAACTAAAGCGTATATTTTAAAGCTCCGGAAAAGTGCTTTGCGTTCAAGCAATTTTCTCAGCTATAAAAAAGCGAAAAAGACTGGAGTCAAAAATTGAGCCTAACAGAAAAGGTCTTACAAAAAAACTGTAAAAATTTCAAAAACATCGGGCTACTCCCTAGAGCCCTAGAGAGTTAACGCAGAAAACAAACTTATTCATGACATTTTCCTGCTTAGCATTCCGTTTGAAAAGCCTGGAAGTCACCACGCTCAGCTTTGAGTGATTACTCCATCATGGGTAATCTCATGATGCCACGCAGCCACTCTATATCTTCCATAAAAAAAATTAATTATCGCACCTGATTACCGAATCCAATCTGGAGAAAAGATGCTTGATTTGAAAGTCAAGTATAAGTATTTTGAACTCACTAGGCTTAGCTTGTAACGATAAATCTCTAATGCTATTTTGACATTGAACCTGAGCACAGCACAGTTCCCAAAGGAATCTTTGTCTTCCCCGACTCTGAGCCATATCAATTTCGAACTTCGCGCCCAGTTTTACCAGCTCTAGAACTTTGCTGAATATCTTCACAAAAAATGTACGACCCGGAAAGGTACGAGGCAAACAAGTCTGCAGCCGCAAGGAATGCAGAGAAATTCGTTCCGCTTCTCGTCCAAGACATGACATGGGCGAAAAATGAGACTATTTTGGATTGTGTGGAGCTGGTAGCACTTGATCAAAATTTATTCTACCGGAAGTCAGCTCCCATGGCTCTCGTCTCTATTCCGCTGATATTTCTAATGAGATGGTAGAGCATGCATGGAAAAATTATCCAAATCCACTAGTCGAGTTTGCTGTGAGTGATATTTTGAAGGAAGATTTCCCATACAAGCACATCCAGTCTGACAAGGTATTTGGAGTATACGTTCTTCACTTTGTCAAAAATTACACGTAAGCTTTACTCATTTCTCCTATAATGAATTCACGAAATTAAAAATTTGTTATTTTCCCAGTGAAGCAATAAGAAGGCTTTATGAGCTTCTTAAACCAGGCGGACAAATGGGGCTTACGGTTTTGCCCAAGTCATCCATCTAATTGTTTCACGAGAAACTTTGGAAGGATGAAAAATGGTCAAAGTACATGGAGGTGACATTTAAATTTTCCTAGAGAATATTCTTCTAATTTCTGAAAATTTTGGCTTTGTACTACACGCAGGGCTATGAGAATTTTATTCCCGAATGGATCCAGCAGAATGAAACAGCGGAAAGTGCGTTTCGGAGAGCGTTAAACACGTGCAAATTTGAAATTGTTAAAATGGAAACCCATACCCAAACTTACTCGTTTGATAATTTTGAAACTTATTTAGGTAAGCTGCAGCGTCATAAAAAATAGCAGAAGGAATTTCAGTGTTTTTCTTTTCCATAGATTTGTACTTGTCACTCAATCCTTTCATCAAGTCAATTCCAAGTGAGCTACATGGAGAGGTTAAGCAAGAGTATAGGAAATTCCTTGCAAAATACTTGAGTGTACCGGAAGACTCGCCGAAAATAGAAGCAAGCTACTATTTGCTTTAAATTGTAGCTCGGAAGCCTCAAGATTAGTACCCGACGACCCATTATTACTTACTTCTCAGGCATACGCTCTTCAGACTCAATGTACAAAAATGAGGACTACAACCGCCCAGCTGAAGCGACATGACTTTTGTTCGACTAATTAGCGCAGGACTTTAAAAAATTCAAAAACACGTTAGCAGAATCCTCCAGCAAACAATCTAATTGACTCAAGATCAGGAACGTTGTTCGTTTCTTCTGAATACGTTTGGTTAATGGACATTTCAAAAGTAGGTAAAAACGCTCTTCTTCAAGGACTTACTTAGAGACACTAAAAAATAGACACTGGAGAAGCGCTTCAAAGTCACTTCCAACCAAAGTTTCCTCCACAACACGCTCGCCCTCAAACATCCAACAATATAGAATTTCCTTAGTTTGTGATTTGGGCCACGATTTTAAGCATGAAAAACAGAATTTATTAAAACATTTTTTTTAGAATTGAAGAATAGCAGCGCTTTAAATCATGCACTGCAGCGCAGTTTAAGAAGTTTCAGCTTTATTTTTAGAACAGACTTAAAAATAGTCGGAAGTAGACTGATGTGTTCTCTGAACCTATGCTTCTGGCCAGTTAAGGCAGCTGAGGTTTGTAGCACTTGTGAAGTAGAAATGCATAGTCGTAAGCCCAGGGCTATCTCCGAGAGCAGGCAAGCATGGAGAAAGCTTATCCTCACCAATGATTACCTAAATAAAATCGAAAGAAAATTAGAAATACAGGCAATGACTGGAGAAGAATTCTTTTACCTTGATAGCACCGGAGCCTGGGTACTCAAATCGCTCATCGATTGATTCAGCCTTTCCAACGACAGCCAAACCGAACCCAATCAGTTCAAATTCTTTGTTGAAAAGGAGAAAAGCTGGTTTGAAGGTAGTGCATTGGTCTTCCTCCATTTTCAAAGTCTCGTAGAAGTTGTGACGGCCCATTCCAACGAAGCACTTGTTTTCTGACCATCCTTTCTTAATGGCTTCGCTGCGAACCAAATCAATTGGGATGAAGTCAGCTGGGGTCGGACCGTTTTGCAGGTAGAGGCCACTGATGGTACCTTCAGTTTCTAAACTCTCCTCGCTGCGGCCGGTGTCGCAGATGTTCGCTAAAAAATTTAATTTTGATCCCAGTTATTTTCAATTTCCAAAATACGAAGAATATTAAAATGAAAAAATCTCTGAGTGTTCTTACTTGGGTTGACGAACCAAGCGGTGGTGGTGTAGTACTCAACTCCGTCAAAAACTTGAGTTGTGAACATGGGCTGTTGGTTGAATTGGTAGTTATTCTCGGTTCTGGACAAGTCTGTCTTTTTGGACTAAATGAAAAAAAAATGGACGTTTTAAGCAGGTTGAGGCAAATGAGGTGAAATCATTTGTACCTCACCGGTGACTGGCCTTGCACGGCGCAGCAGAAAAGAGCAATTACAAGAGCCTTTGTGAACATGTTGACCATGAAATTTTTAGTCGATTCCAATGAAAATTTCCAACTATTTTAGGTTCTGGACAAGTCTGTCTTTTTGGACTAAATGAAAAAAAAATGGACGTTTTAAGCAGGTTGAGGCAAATGAGGTGAAATCATTTTCTGTGCAGAGATGGGCATTACATTCATTTGGACTCCAGCGACAATACCATTGTTATCGAACATAATAACAAGGGATTTATCACCACTGGCAGAGACATATCGGCTTGTGCAATCAGCTAAGGTCGGGAGTCGGTAGAATCCAGCATCTTGGGCCTCCTCAACCGTGCGTGGCAGGGTCTGGAAGGACTTAAATGGGTTAGTTCCCCAAGTCACTTTAAAACAAACATTAAATTAGTTTTTCGAATTATTACAGATAAATATAATCTTCCAGAAATGTGTTTTCTTTTATTGGTAATCTTCTTTCCTACCTGCGAACTTTGTACCTCACCGGTGACTGGCCTTGCACGGCGCAGCAGAAAAGAGCAATTACAAGAGCCTTTGTGAACATGTTGACCATGAAATTTTTAGTCGATTCCAATGAAAATTTCCAACTATTTTATACTGTCTCAAAGCAGTCGGGAAATTAAATATTTCATTTAAAATTTAAATTCCCAGATGTTGTATCTCAAAAGCTGTATTTCCCCTCGACAAACGATGGTGTACTTAAATTATTTTTGGGCATTTTTTTAATAAAGTTAGCTAAGAATTTTCTATTCCTAGAAAAAAAAATTACAGAAACTGAAAATCACGATTTGAAAAGCAGCTGCAAAATTTGAATGCAATGGAAAGAAAAGCTGGATTTCAGCATCAATTATTATTTCAAAGGTTTAGAGACGCTAAATAATAAAAGAATAATTTCGAGAGGCAAAGTTCTGAAATCACGCGTTTTTTAATTTAATAAATTTAATGGGCCTTGATAAAAATGTGAACTTGCCTTAAGAAATGAAATTATTTGCCATAATATATTGCAAGTAAAGGCAGTTTTTTCAAGGTTTAAAAGGCATAAGGCAGTTTCATTTATCCACCAAGGTACCCCTTTGAATTCCAACCAGGCAGTTTAACAGGATGGCAAATTAATTCATTTCTCAAGGCATTTTCACATTATTCTCAAGGCCCATTAAATACCATTTATCCCAGATTCAGAGATTCTTTAAAAAATTCCAGAACGAATTTAATGAAATTAAGATGCTCCGCCTTCACAAATTGCAACGGTGTACACGATGGCTTTAGAATAGGATTTTTGATACTGAAACTGACCCTGATTATTCAGTCAAGCTTGACGATTCGGGAAAAGCGTGTACCCTGCAAATTTTCAGTAGATGCGATAAAATTGTTGCGATTGGAAAAGTGCATTCGACCAGGATTTTTCTCGTAATGGATGATGAAATTTATTATTCCTTCCACAATCACAAGGTATGAGTCGGTAGCTAATTTTCTTTTTCCAGACTGGGCTACCAACAATGTTGCTTTCCCTGAAAGAGTTCCTTTGATTCCGCTAAATTTTTGTCTGAGGAGCCGAAGGATCGGTGATATTGGGCGACACGCCAGCCTTTTGAAAAGGTAGCCCCTCGGATTTTCAAAATCATCTAGAGATTTTGTTAACAGGCGGTAGAACGGTTAACTTACTACAGATAGAGCAATCGTAATGCCAGCAAAGCAATCGTGGAGAAACCAAGAAACTGATATGAGACAAGTATCACTCCAGTCGCGGAGGCAGTACTTGAAATTCAGCTTAGCTTTTTGTGGTATAAAAAATGGGTAAAGCTGTTTAACACGCTGGAGACGGAAAGCCTTTAAAAAGGCTCGGCTATATAGTATAGCTGAGCCTATTTACAGGCTTTCCATCTCCAGAATGTTAAGCATTAAATGAATGAAGAATATCTTGTTCCAAGACCAATAATCGAAAGGCGACATCCAAAATTCGAAATGGAATGATTGCCAGGTATTTGTCTTTCAGTCGTGTGAGTTTTTCTCTCAGGATGTCTGATAGAAAGGTTTTGCTAAAATAGAAAAACTAAAAAATTACTAAAAGAATTTCAGGAAGAAGCTTCGTTTAAAAGAGCATCCCCTAGACTGTGTGAGATGTTCATTGGTCGTAGAAGATGTCATATAGGCCTAGAATTTGTCCCATGCATCGTCGTGGTTGCTCCATTGGTCGTATGTGGTATCTAATGGGACGTAGGGGGTGTCCAGTAATGTCACAGAGGAAGCCTCATGAGTCGCGGGCGGCGTTTCGTATGTCCCTTGGAAATATCTGATTTCAAATTTCCCGCAAGGAAGTCCCTTACGATGAGCGATTTTCTCGTCAAAAATCCCATAAAAAAAACCAAAAGGAATTTGGAAAATCTTTAAAACCTAAGAGAGGTAAGGCGGGGTGGTACAAATGTTTCTTCAGTTCCGTATCATGAGCTATGCGTCCAGCTAACCCTTTAAAAGGACCCTTTAAGCGAAAAGCTTACGCTTGTGAGATTTTATCCTAACTACCAAAGTCACTGCCATCTGGTTTCTTCAACTAAACATGCAATCTAGTATTTTCTTGCGTGAACATGCAGTAAGGTTTCCAGAAATTCAATTTCTTTCCAGAAATCAGCTGTCTTTCCGTTTTGCAAAAAAATCTGCGTAGAAGGCTGACTCAGATTCTACTGGGAAGGTTGTGGTGCTTGACTAGTACTTCTTTTTCAAATCGTTTTCTCGGCTTTTCGTCGGCAACGCAGCAGGTATCTTAAAGGAAAAAATCTAAACTTATGAGTAAAAATATTCACAGCGCAGAGCCTGACCGATCCCACAGAGAATTTTGTTTACGTAAAACGTATAATTCCTCCAAGTTAAGAAATAATCACACCCGTAATCGCTAGCATTAAAAAGAAGTGCTGGAAAAAACACTCGATGAGCAGCATTGAGGCTGAACTGCGATACGAAGGGCAGCAACAAACTTTTTGGTTGTGAGAGTGCGCATAGTGCCCAGTCAGCGTAGAGCTGGATTCTGCCGGCTCACACTTCTGGCTCAGGCACTCCTCGTCATTTTTACATGCGTATCCTGCATTTATAAGGCATTTTCCAGTCTCCTCATGCTTGGCGTACCGCTTGGACAGTTCCTCATCCATGCATCTGCACACCTTGGTGGTGTGGTCGCAAACCAGGTTCAAGCTAGGATCACAAGCTGGAAAAACGTGAACAAACTTTAATAAATGAAGATTCGGTAAAAAAAAAAAACAAAAGAAATAATGGGCAGTTTCAATGGGTTCCACTGGTGTGGTTTCTCAGCTACCTTTTGTAGGCGGTGTAGGTTTCGGCGGACCAGGAAAGGGTTCCCCAGTATTAGGGTCAATCTCTGGTTCGCGGTAGCCTCTTTCATCTGGGTCACATGTTTGGCCGTGTGTTTCTTCACCCGGGCCACATTTCTTGTCCACACCAGGAACATGACCTTTGGAAATGAGCATATTTAGCATTTTGAATTAAGCTACCTTCAAGGACGTTTTGTTGCAGTTTTGCCTGGTTTACAGACGCACGTGAAAGTTATCCCGTCACATCTGAGTTCCTCAGCTGAATTGCATCCTAAGAAAAAGAAAATAGAGCATTGTAAACTATTTAAATTTTTAGCGAGCTTTGACCTCTTCAAAGAAAATCTAAGCTGGCTATTTAATCCTCCTGGCATTAGAATTGTTCAGTCACCCGCAGAATTATTTGGAAAAGCTTTTTTTTATCATTCGAGGAACCGGCTCGATGATACTGTAAATTAACACAACTGGCACATCGTCATGCGCTGTTCGAAAGCTTTGT